>QNGE01001203.1:0-40555 GCA_008508345.1 Paragonimus westermani
TATATATATATATATATATATATATATATATATATACAATACTGGATCATTTTCTTCTAAAACTCAGTTGTACCATTATTACACGAACTCACCGTAGGCAAACTGGGTTTCAGTCCACATTTTCTTGAAGCTTACATTTCAGAATAACATAGATTTACTTTCTTTGTTCATTGGTTCATGTATAGTAGATTGACTTACTGGTCAACACGTCTAAGACTGCGACTTCCTCACCGAACACATCATCATCTTTGCAAATTTCTAAACGTGTGACCCTCACAGTGAGTTCGCGTAAAACTTTTGTGAACACCATTGGCCAGCTGAGCTATAATTCACTTCGGGATTTTATAGAGCAGGTCAGTGGTGCAGTGATCAACACGGTTGATTCATTAAATGGTGGCCGGAGTCCTGGTGCCGGTGCTGGTAAGGACATGCATTACCGATGAGCTCTAACAATAGTGAAACTATAGTCTAGTGCTTCTTTTTGAAGAAGGCTGCCTGGAAGGTCTTTCTGAAGGCGACAGCTGCGATTAAATCTGAGCGTTCAACTTGAAATTAACCGAACCCCTGACTACTCATCAGTAATCTATTAGTTATGGCCGTTATTCCTATGCCTATACGTACACAATCGACTCATGCGTCTCCCCCCAACTCTATATTGCACCATTTGTCTGACCGTGCAGTGAGTCGTACACACGTGAACCAGAGGGCCTGCACACTGACCTTGGAGCAGTGGCAACCACAAGTGAAAGTGTGCCCTGCACGGGACACTCGCCACAATCGGTGACAGGTATTTTGATCATCGATAAGTCACACCAAAGAAGTTTTTCCACCAAATAATCAGGACGTATGAAGAGGAGAACAAGGACACGAGGAAGCGGTTCATCTCTCACCTATTAGATTACTTTGAGCAACAACGCAGTTACTACTGAATAGACAAAACTATCTTCAACCTGCGTTGCCACAACGGGAAGAGGTATGCAAACGCGTTTTATGGTGGTTAGCAGTGGGAGGTCAAAGTTCACTTTACCTTACCTACAGTTGGGTGTGAGATCGTACAGTATCAGCAGCGTGGTAGTTCATATACCGGCAAAGGTGACAAGTAATGACTCAAAATGGTTTTGGTTCAATGAATGGTAGTTCATATTAATGCCCCATGTCACACGGCGCAAGTAGTCCAAGAGGCTCTAGATGAGAGTGGATTGTTGTTAAATCATGCGCTCAAAGAAAGTGTATGGAACACCAAGACGATGCGCCGTCTACGAACACAGCTGGACTATCCGAGAACGGATTATCCAAACGGTACGCTGCACGGGAAAGAATGGAGAACACGTATGGTAGAAGCTATTGTGGGGGAGGAATAATCGCTGAGGTTATCAGTGTAGCTGTAACCAATTTGTCTTGCACGCCCTAGGGTGTTATGTACATATCCGATGGTGACGACATATGAACGTGAACTGGGCCAGGGGAGCGTTTTGTGAATGTATCACTGTTCTTTTTAGGTGAATCGCAACTTGATCAGTGTTGTATACGCGTCAAGGCCGCCTCTGTGCCCCACATTCGTGGCGAGACTCAAGGTGCGTCCTGATTAGTCGCGGCCTCAACGACCAACGGCCCATTCGTCCACGCACGTAAAAATGACGCTAACACTTAAATGATTACTGATGAGTAGTCGGGGATTTGGTTTATTTTCAAGTTGACCATCACTCACATTTGATCGCAGCGTTCGCATTCAGATAGACTTTCCAGCCAGCCTCTTTCGAAAGAAAGCACTAGACCGGAGTCTCGCTCTTGTTAGGACTCGTTAGTAGTGAATATACATGCCATGGGCGGGATTTGAACTCCGGCCACGCTTTCATGAGTCAACCGTGTTGACCACTGCGCTATTGACCTCACATAAGGCACGACCGAATCATCAAATCTGAACGTACAACCACTCTCGCTTGTGAGCAATGAGAATAAAGTATGCACTCCTACTGAGCCACATGGTCCCTTTACCGCTGTTATTGCCTGTAAGGCTTACTGTTGATTGAACCCGAATAGGAACACAACAATTGGTTATTATAGGTTGAGCCTCACTCGCGTTTCCGTAGACTTTTCAGTGAGTCCACTGAGAAACATTTTTTTGTCGTATACATGGGTCTCAGCTTTTAGAACATCCCCGATATTACAACTCAACGCATAGTCTCCGTTAAGTCAGAAGTTGTCTCCATGTTGTCACAGCGCGCGTTGCAAGATCAACTGGATAGATTATAAATATGTTAAAAAGTGACATCCTAATACTATTACGGGCTCGTCAGTCCATAAATTGAGTACGAATTACGACAGTCTGACAACGTCTTGTTTGTATTCTGTTGAGACTGTCACGAGTAAACAAAACAAACGGTACATCATGATTAATGAACAGTGCCGGATAGCAAAACAGCGTTGAACTCAGCTACCACGCACACTTGCTTTGAAGGTGGCTTCCCCGAAGGTGAGCAACTGTTGAGACTAGTTTTTCTTATAGTGATTCCATTTATTAGTTGTCTAAGTTGTACAATCCTATTTTGAGGTTATAAATGTGCCGCACTTCAGGTTGCATATGTGATCTAATCAGACGCAACTTTCCGATTGATACTCACTTGAAGTTAATAAGCAGTTTACATGATCTAAACAATGTTTCGAAAACTCCTGTTAGCTAATTTTCTTGAATAGAAACAAATCACTGTGTGTAGTTCTTCAACCGAAATTCACACTTCACGGGTGTGTCAGTGCGATCCCCAATGGAACAGGAAGGACGAATCGCACAAAATCGATCGATTTGAATTCGGGGGTATCATCATTTGCAAGATTTTGCACCCCTACATATAGATTCGAGCGTCAACTGTTTGAAACGATGTCGGGGTATTTCCGTCCATATTGTATCGGGTAGATTTATTGTCAGGTGGATGGTCCTGAATTATGCCATTCAGCCGATCAAATTGCAGCCACGGCATCAGAAGCCTGGACCCGTCAACTCTGTGGGAACTTTTTTTTCTCGTGGGCTTGCTCACACCCTGTAAAGTGATTCGTTTTAACTGTGCGTCTGCCATATATGCTCCTCCTGTCTGATTCGCTCTGTCTTGTTGCCGTATATACTCAGAACCTCTGTGGTTTGGTTTCTGACTCGTTCCCAACACACAGGGGTGCTCCGGGTCCTTCCCTTCTCGGGGTGGGTCGAACGACTGAGCACATAATCAGAGGAATGGTCTAATAGTGTTCCATGATGGAACGTAAATTGGCGGAACCCAATTTTCCTTCGAACAGTTGTATCTGAAGTATCACCACGACTGCGTTCCAGCGCCAACTGAGAGTGGGGACTTATGGGCTATCCTGTACCACACGTCATGTTCACGTTTCCAATTTAAAAGATATGTCAACCTTGTTGTTAGATCATACCTAATGTGAAGTCTATAACGCAGTGGTCAACAAGGGTGCATCATGAAAAAGTGGCCGAATTTCCCGACCCGGCCATGGCAGGTGTATGCACTACTACCGAGCCCTAACAAGAGTGGAACTCGAGTATAGTGTTCTGTTTCGAAAGGGTTTGTCTGGAAAGTCTCTTTGAATGCGAAGGCTACAAGCAAATGTGGGTGGTGTTTAACTTGAAATTTACCAAATCCCCCGACTGTTCATCAGTAATCTAAAATATCGCCTAGCAGATTTAATGAGATCAGTGATTTTGACCGGTCTCGGAAGTCCTAATCGCGGGGTCATCAATTGGAGACGATCGAGCAACCTGATCACTGCTCACAAGCGAGAGTGGTTGTACGTTCAGATTTGATGATTCGGTCGTGCCTAATGTGAGGTCAATAGCGTGGCCGGAGTTCAAATCCCGCCCATGGCATGTATATTCACTACTAACGAGTCCTAACAAGAGCGAGACTCCGGTCTAGTGCTTTTTTTCGAAAGAGGTTGGCTGGAAAGTCTATCTGAATGCGAAGGCTGCGATCAAATGTGAGTGATGGTCAACTCGAAGATTACAGAAGTATTTAACGATGACAGTATAATGTCTGCCCATTCTAAATCTGTTAAACAGTAAAGCAACTTTAGCCACTCAGAAGTGCCTGATCGTTTTGTACATATAAAGGTGATAATAACTTGGGCCCAGTGCCGACCCTCACGTTAATGAAAGGCCGCAACCGTTATCATACACACGAACGGGGCATCCGACACTTTCTAGTTAACACATGGTGTACAATTTGCGATCAGTTAACCGTCGACTTTAGTGCGAGCATACATTAAACATGGGCAGGTGGATTGTTTGTCACACGGATGAAGGACAAGAGAAATGTGACGCCCGCGATCGAAGACAGGTTAATCACTACCTTCATGCAAGGTAAGTCAGTTAGACTTCAGCTGCGCAGTAAATCCAAGTGCGTATGAGTTAGCGAAAATCCATGAGCCAGGTTTTCCAATGGGACCAATTCCCGGTATGCAAAGATCACTATATCATGTGACTAAAAGGTTTGGTTTAGGTTCTAGGACCAGTTCGTCGGTACACCCGTTGATTAGCCTGTGTGACATAAATTTTGTCGAGACTGTGAAGAATGTAAATATCAGCATTAAGTGCATGGTTCCACATGAAATGACGTCGTTATTTAAAAATGTTCCTCTTACTGAGATTTCCTGCTACAGCTGCGAGTGTTTTGATAGATCGGACATTAACATCTGCATCCCAACGATGGTCTTGAAAAAGTTATTGTTGTACTGTACGTTTCGCGTTCAGTCGAATTTCAGCAGCAATTTTTTTTATCAGCAAATAGATGGCATAGTTATGAGATCCTCAATTGATCCGTTACTGGCCGATATATTTCATAGGCAGCAGCGAATTCGAGCTATTCGATATTCTGGAAAGAGTCATGCATCCCTATCGTCGCTACGCGGGCTGTATTTTCACCATTGTCGATGGATCATAGCAGATACCTATCGTTCTTGGCACGTTCAACTAAATTCACAACCAAGCTCATTTCACATCAGGCAGTGACTCGAACAATGCTTCTCATTTTCTTGGTGTGCTTAATCAAACATACTGACGGTCAGTTAAAGATGACTGTGACCTGCAATTCGGAGTGGCGCGGATAATACACGAATTTTAGTCGTTTCGTGCCTCGGAAAAATCTGTTCGGATGATGCGACTGACGGCGAACTAAAATTTTTGTTTACCATGCTTTGATAAAGCGGTTATCTAGGACGACACATCTCCAAAAATATGACAGCTAAAACAGTGAATTGCTAAATGCCGATCAGTCTCCCCTGTAAGGACGACTCAACCGCAAAATTCCTCAATCGCCGCCTATGCAATGCACCTCGTCGGACGTTCCCGGTAGCTACGCTTCGTTCTTGGTTAACTACCTTCCCACTTATACCGTCCAAAGGATACATTGCCTGTCCAGGATCAACGCATGCTCGCCGCAGTGAAACTGAATCGGAGAAGTATCTTGATTGGGAAGAGTTCGGCCAACCAGAGTCAAAACACAAGCTGCTGCAGATGGTCAGTTGGCGTCAACCAATCAAAAACGGCGATCAACCGTCATCTCGAGTTTGTTCATAAGAAGTGTTGATTAAAACAAGTTGTTTGGGCGCGTACCATATCTAAACAACCGAGTTAGGTAGGCCAGAGTCGTGGGAATGCACAACGAATGGGCCAATCACATCGGTTATTGCCCAATAACAATCCTACTGTTTTACAAAAATGGTTGTTTTCACAATAGATTGAGATTACTTAGTGCCGCTCAGACCATTGTTGCTCTGGTTTTCACGATTTGGTAGCCCAGAACGCGATATTGCTGCGCCCATTTACGTGCTGTTTTGCAGCGGAATACATTGGGCTTAGGGTGAACAACTGTTCCAAAGGACAGGAGCATCATCCGAGCTTAGTAACAGCTGGAGTAAGGAAATCGATAACAAGTGCGACCGTCGCTCTCCTGACAAACACAAAGCACGAAGCTAACCTGATCGAGTCGTTTAGGCTCGCCTGCAGGGTTCCGGTCAAACATCCGAGGTCAGTCCAACGACGCGATTTGACAACGGCTGAAGCGTTTGTGGTTCGACTACGTAACTCAAAGCTGAACGCCCATTTGGAGTAGCATACTGCCACATGCACGGCCGGCCAGTCGGTTCATTCACTGTGAGCGTGAGCATATTAGCTAGGAGACAAAATCCCTGCCCCACGTGCGTGCGAACAGGTGATCCAAAAGGCGGCGCTGTTACCGGGGTTTGATCGTGGTTGATATTAACCGGTTCAACTTGATTTTACAAAATCAAAACGGCCATGTGATGACACTGCCATAAACGTGTCTGAACCAGAATTTCACACAGCCTGCGATGTGGCGTGCTTGAAGGCATAGGTCGTGCATACTTTAAGTATGGAACTACAACACGCAAACACCTGTCACATTCATAAAGAGAATACATCTTTTCAAATTCACAATATTCATTATCAGCAATCCCATGCGAATGCACTCCTAAATAATCACATCAACAACGGAAAGCCGGGTCTCAGATGACTGACTGCACTTAGGTCTTCATCTCAACGTGAATTGGGCAGCAAGTCCCCGGAAGTATCACGGTTACAACCGACGTCTATAAATGAGAATGTCCGCGTGCAATCACGTGTCAAGTCGCGCGAGTTTACCGTAACCCACTCGGCAGGACCCAGGAGAAATGAATGGCCTCGATTAGCGGTACTGTGCAGTGGAACAGCCGGCAGCGCAGGACAGCACAGCAGCAGCGAATGGGAACACAGACACCCTGGTACATCTGGGCAAGCACCGCAACTAGGAGACGGTCGATCGACAGTCATTGTAGCGAAAAGGCGTCCAACAAAGCACAACCTTTATTGTCCAATACGCTAGTCATCATGCCATGCGCGCGCTGGCGTCTGTGAGTCACCATTCCGGACCACGACACCCCCAGGTTTCCGTTCACGTATCGTGTGCACTTCTGCCTGGTTTACGTGCGTCATCGGGGGATTTTCTGTCTGCCATTCTCCGCCCGTTGGTCCGATTGCATTGAACAATGGCTCGTCCGGTTGCTCTTGTTCTCCTCCATCTATCTAAGCTGGCCTCTGATCGTCGTCCACGACCGCGTCGCGATATTCCCGCGAGTGTTGGAATAATCATGCCTCCAACTTTGTCGTCCCTTCTTTTTTGCCTGCCATGTCTCGGCCGTTGGTCTGATCCAGTCGAGCAATGACTCATCCGGTCGCCCCCGCCGTACCCGATCCGTTCGTTCTGGGCTTTTGGACGTGCCTCCCTCCGCGTCAAGGTATTTCGCCGAGTGTTGGAATACCCACACCTCCGGCCTGATTATCCATCACAATTTTGGTTCAGGTTTAGTACCCGTAATAGTCTTCCCGATTAGGTCTGGGGCTCTTGGCAGTATTTCAGCTCAAATACAATCATAATGATGGTTTGACAACCACTGTCTAGCATCTTAGTACATCGACAGTGAAAATTGGTTTCCAGAAAGAAAACAGATTGACAAACAATACTAACTGATAGGATAAAGGGAGTCTATCTGTTTCCGATACCAACAAACTGAGTAAAACTAAGCGAACAGAACAAAGTGCATTAGAGTGAACAGGAAATTGTGAGCTCTCCTGAACGTATGAACTAACAGTCCAATAAGCAGGTAACAACTGACCGTCTATCGTTTTGATCAACCTCTGTCTGAGAAAGCCTCCTAGGATATCTTAATTGAAGTAGTCGAGCGTAGAGTGACGAAATTAGCTGGAGGCTAGTTGGTCGTTTCACTGCTCCTCGGTACGTATAATCCAGGCCCTAATTGCGTAAGGAAAACAACGCATTCGAAATGGTGGGGTAAACACTATTTCAGCAGACGTTCAAAGTGTCCACCCTTATCCTGCCTGAATAAATGTGCCCACCACTTTCCGCACAGTTCGAATATCTCATGAACTCTCTGGTAAACTTTGTTGCAACAATAGTTGAAATAGCCATCGCGTGGCTGGTAGCGTACCCCCGGGTTAAGCACAGATGACGATAGGTTTTATCACATTGAAACGGATTCTAAAAGCGACGTCTGAGTCAAAAACCATAATTATTCTGAGTTAGCGATCACACTTAGTTACAAAAACACGATGAATGTCGCCACATGTCAAACCAGTATCAAAGCCTTCTAAGTACAAAAATAAAGGAAGCAAAAGAAACGAACGGGTTTCAACTTGAATTTAGTGGGTTAGGAACAACCCGGCTTATCGTCAACTTGACAACTATAATTCGGATTCAATCAACCGTCGTACATGTCACTCAACCCTGTCTACCTAAAAAAAAACAATATTTCCCTCTGGCAGTGTATTGTGAGCACCAAACTATCCATTCATTGAAAAGCCTGAGATGATAGTAAACAAAGATCAAAATATCATTAGTCCAGATTGGCATAGTCGGGGTCGAATGTGTGTAGACGGACATAGCCCTCTTCTCCACCAGTGGCGAAACTGAAGTGAAAAACGGACGAACGTGGACAGGCATTAGAGGATGAACTGATTAAAATCCTAACAAGTAAATGATATTTAAATGCGAAAAGCAACAATTTAGAAAAACGGTGCTCTAAAACGATGGCCAAAATACTGCACGGATTCTCGGATATTATCACCAACCACATTAGTGCACAACCGACGTTAAAACGCACTTGAGGGAAATTAATTAGGTCACAACACGACGGTAGTGAATCAAACCCTACACTTACAAAAATCCACTCCAGAGGCTCAGACGAGTCTGAAGTAGAGGTATGCGATTCAGATCTTACGGTACTCGATCTGAACCGTTTTCAAAGGAACTATAAAGTTTTCCCTTAGCATTAGTATCTCTGAAACAGTACAGATGACGAATTTGCGAACAACAATCTGACAAAGTTATCCGTGAGGTTGTTAACCTTTAAAGTACAGTGAAGTTCTGTTCAGTTTATGTTTGTCAAGGCGGTTTAGGAGCATTACACTAAAAAACGTTTATTGGTCAGCTACCATAAGGGATCCAGCGAAATCCAATGAAGCTGAGTCAATTTAGGCCACAATCAGCAGCGTTACTCAACGTTATCCACGTTGAACCTGAAAGACAGCCTACTTCCCCACCCCCCACCCCGGTAATTAGACAATTAAGTTGGTTTTCGCTCCTTTCGTTGTTCTATTGAAACTGAAAAGTTTCTTGCACAAGGCTGATGGAATGAAAGGACGACTGAAACGAAATACAAAGTTAACAGCTGTCTCTGAAACCCTTGTCACAAACAGTCATGGTTATCCTTACCCGCTACCATCTGAGTTGAATGCAACACTGTTTATTGGACCAAAATGACCTTTGGCGCGACCAAACTCTTCCTGATAAATCAGATGGTAAAATCGAGCATCGAACTTTCCTTGGCCGACTGCTGTAGTTGTGACTTCGTGTGCTTCCTGACCACCACCTAACAGGACCTAAAACATAGTCAGGGTGAAAAAAGAGATGCAATTAAAATACAACAAATCGGAAGTGGCAATGCGTTCGCAATAAAATGTATGTCTAATTGACCCATATCAGGGGTAGCTGGTTTAAATGCCGCCCAAATAAGTGGTAACAGCTGAATAACTGAAAACAACCACTTTCAAACTATATTGGGACTCAGAATACAGTAATCGATCGGACTCCACAACAATGATCACTGAGTTGGATCGTCTTGTAGCAAAGCCCCCGAAAGATAAACAGCAAACGATGAACAACCTGAACAAGAATGTTCATTCGGCGATCGACGATGTGTAGATGAAGGCAAACTGGATGATGTAAAACATCAAGATGTCCTACGCTAACATAGTTAGTGAGAACAAGTAAAAGTACAACAGAATGGTCTTCAAAATCGATTGTGCAACCAGCTGCTAGTCAGCTTCATCCTGCAAGGTGATAACCACCTGTAAATCTGCATTCGGTCCAATCCCAACAGCTGCATGAGTCGGACATTTCTAACGTCCTTAAAATTTCATGACGATTTTTCGGATTTGTGCATCAAGATTTGTACGCAATCAAAGAAATACTGAATTTTTCTCGGCCGGTTGAAATTTTAATCCCTTGCATGTCGCATTCAATTGTTTTGGTACGAACATTTCCGGATATTCAGCAAACTAAAGACTGTCATTACCGTCAGTTAGATCTGTTCTTTGTCTAAGTCATCCTGCTGTCATGCCCGACTAAGATGGAGGCTCTCACCGAAACAGAACATTGATCCAAAACTAATAAAACGGCACAAGGCAGTCATTCTTCTAGTGTATTGGTTACTTTGATGACCGATAGTAAACGCAAACCGCCGTTTAGATTTGTGTAAGACTGGGAACCCCATAAGAAAGTCTTGTGGAAGCTAAATTCTAAGGGTTTGGATTTGTTTTGTACAGCAGCTCCTGTAGTTAGCTGGCAAATCCAGAGTCCTAAAGGATTGTCTTTTGGTAAGTAAACGACAGGAATGACCGGAGTACCTTACCTTCGCTGAAAACTTTTGTCTCCAGCTGAACGCGGCTGCAGATAGTCTGTTGGAATACTTTGTGTTGATCAAAACAGGCTGGTGTTCCCGGTTCACGTAACTAGTGACTCGTGATATGACGGGTACTCGAAGGACGAACGTATAACTATAGGAGCAATTCGTAAACAGTATTTAAATTCTTGTGATAGGCACTTTTCAAGTTTAACTGTTAATCCACAGGAGCATTGCGACCAATGTCACTAATCCGACTATCCTTTCGAACTTATTTGCTGACACATGACGACGAAATCAGCTTTTCATTGAGAGCGTAGCAATGAGTGACCACTTCTGGGACGAAACACCCTGATCGCTGGATGACTGAATTGATCCCCTATTCCCAAAATTAAGCAAAATGGTCAATGCGGCGGAAATACGGTTTTTGAAGAGGAGCGACTTAGTATCACAGATTCTTTAGGTAAACAGTCTTCAAATATAAATACAGAAATTGAAGATCAGACATCCATAAACACGCACGAGTAAACCAATTCGTCGTAGAATTGCATCGTGTGTGAAGGTACAGCTTTGGCATCGCAAATAAGTTGGGACAAATTCCAGGTGGAACGAAGCGCTTGGAAAAGTGCACGAATGCTTAACTGAGGGGTAGCATGCTGAAGTATATAGCTAATTTCCTAAAGCATTAATAAGTGGAAACCACTCCAATGCGTCAAGAAACACTTGTTCATCAGTACCAAGTTACCTTGGTAAATGATGTGCAGTAATGTATGCATCATTTTACCTTACATTGCTTGTTGGGCTTCATTATGTAAATTCGCATGCTACCTGAAAAGATGCAACGAAAGGTACTCGAGTGATACACTGTACAAAAAAGCGTTTCCTAACCTCTCTATCTGAAATTATGAAAAAGCAACGGATTTAAGGCTTTTGAAGGAGCGCACTACGTGTTCAATACCTACAGAGTAAATTCAAAACTTGCCAACCATCAGACATTCGCAATCAACATATTAAGCAACGTGCGAGCTGGACGGTGACAGGCTGTCCAAACCTAGATAGAAGAATGTAGCGTAGTCACAAGGCAGGCCGGCGAAGACAAGATTGGTAATAGGCACTAGTGTAACTCGCCTACCCCGAGTTTGCGTTAAGCAATAAACTACTTGTTCGTCACTGGTAGTGAAACTTTCGTAGGGAACATTTATGTAATAAGCAAGGATAGCAGTACACTCGACCATTGGTCAGTGGTTTGTAACGAGCAGCCTCAAACAGTAAAGCCTAACACTGTTGGAAGAAAATCTCATTTATCGCGCATTATTGTGAACACGAAAAGTTAGGTGTAAACAACTTCCATTTAGCCCAATCTGATGATCGACACCTCAAACGGCACAACGCAGTACTTTCAGAATGAGCATGTTAACTAATTCTGAAATTAGTTCCACCCAAGAAAAAGGAACTACATCAAATTACAGAAGCCCGGAGGTAAGTTGCACGAAACAAAGCTGAAACTGACTTTAAAAAAGATTGCGGCACATTTAAACAAATATAAGCAGATGTTCCAGCCTCATTGTAAACGACGAGCGATTTGAGTTTGGCTATGAAGTGAGGGGATGCGGAAATGTCAATTGAACTGAAACGATGTTTTCACGGAGTATAAGTTAATAGATATTCATAGCCGAAGCACAATGGGAAGGCCTACATATGAAGACGTCCCACGATTTGCTGACCACCATATTACCACACAAAAAGAGTCAATGAAACTTCTCGAGCACTGAGGACCAAATGAGATTCATGCTTTGTGAGAGAACTTACGTGATCTCTTGTGGGAGAAATGGCCGCAGAGTTGATGGGGCGCTCCGCTGTGTATGTTCGAATGGAACTCAGGTCATAAGCACTGAATAGCTACAAAGGTATTAAAGTATAGGTTATCCACACGTGAAAATCGGAATATGCACAGTTCTGAGTACGCTATAGGACAGAGAAGTAGGATACTGTGCGAGAGGTGTGCAAGAATAGAAGGGTTGAGTAAACACGACGAGTTACCATAGGGCGTTTAACAATGTGTAACTGTCTACTCTAGTAGAAGCACTTTCAAAAAAGAAACGACCACGCATGGGGTGGTGATAAACACTGTGATCGCGGTTCGCGTGTGTGTATCCGTTCGAGTAGAACTGCCGATTACGACTGAGCCCTATCTTCTGAGCGGGTTTTAAATAAAGGTTGACAGGGTAACAAGTAACAAACACGCAGTTGAACGTAAACAGCACTCAATCGAGTGGCGTTTTGAATATTCAGCCAAACTCTGTTGATAGAAACATTGTCTTCAGTCTAGAAGCAGTTCACAGTGTCTTTACTCACTTGGGCAGTATGATCTTTTGAGGATGTGATAAACATTGGAATGTGCAATCGCATTTGCATATCGGTGACCGGACCCTTGTGAGGTTTACACTGTTGCAACACTTGTCCTGAACGTGCATCAATCATAGTAACAGCACCAGACTCGTGTCCACATATGATGGTTTTGTTAAGAGGGCCCCAAATGGCCCCAGTCACTTTGGTCTGGTCCGCAGATGAAGTTCGGAGCACTTGAGAGTTGCCTGAGAACTGTTGTTATCAACGGAATGAGTAAACAATAAGGGTAAATCAGGATACACAGAACCTCAACCTATCAATCACAAGAAGTTTCGCAAGACAGAAAGGTACAAAGACGTAATCAACATGAGGATAAAGAGTGCACAACAAAAACTGCTGGGTTTCCGACTAGTTTCCACACCGTAAGTCCCTTAAATGCAAGCTGGATGACAGACGATTAAGGATAGGCTCGTACCATCATCATCATCATCATGGACAGCAACACATCAGTGGTTCACGCCAATGCTTAACTGCCACACAACTATGAACGAAAAGCAAATCCTATATAGGAAAAGAGAAGAAAAAAGAAGGGGACGGGAAGAGACCTAATTACTGAAAATAATCACATCTATGTTCAAACATTCAACAAACATTCAAGGTGAGAGTAAGGCGTCATCAACAAGACAGCTTCCTTATGGCTTTCACTGCCCCGCGTCATTAAATGCACTCACTTCACAGACAACTCGGACAAACAACGACAACATTCATGCCACTGAGCTCGATTAGCCACCATCTCGCCTAGAGTCTTCAACCACCGACTCTGTGAGTCGCGAGGGCCACAGCCCAAGAGACGAACACGATACACAGTGGCCAACCCCTTAGTGAACGACTTCATTTCCATACGCCAGGTCATTATCTGACCACCTCGCACCTTACACCAGTCGGTCGCAGTGCCAGCGAACAGTGCTCGGTGTGGAAGACGAACAGCTGGCATCCTTAATACATGACCTAACCATCTAAGCCTGTGCAAACGTAGGGATTGAACAAAAGAACTCGTTTGGCAATCACTATCAAACACACGCTTCCTAACCCCTTCGTTACTTACACGCTGGTGCCACCCGATACGAGCGATTGAACGCAGACATCGGTGGTCAAATACTTGAAGGCGGTTCACGTCTTCTACCCTGAGCGGCCAGGTCTCGCTGCCGCAAAGTAATACGGCTCTCACCGTTGTCTTATATACACCACCTTTTAGCTTCAGAGAAATACCTCTATGTCGCCGGAGATGCCCCCAGATTAGCGAATACCGTCCCAACCTTAAAGGTGCGCGCTTCTACTTCATTCCCCACACCTCCGCCGCCGTCCCCGATGCAGCTTCCCAGGCATACAAACCGGTCAACAACCTCCATGACTACATTATCTAACATCAAATCTACGTGATCATAGCAATCCTCCAGAAGCACTTTGCATTTTGAGGCTGCAAGGCGCATTCCGAAGTATTTAGCAGAACGTGAAATTGCGTCTAGCACTGTTTGTGTTGTTTGAAAGTTGTCAAACAGTAACACCTTGTCACCAACATAATCGAGATCAGTCAGTTTTCCGCCAGGTAGGAGATCCACGCCGGCATCTTGTGAGTGCCGGAGACAATCCTCCATTATTTTGTCTATGACGAAATCAAACAAAATGGTGAGAGAAGACGGCCTTGACATAAGCCGCTCATGGTGATGAAACTGACATACAGTTCACCGTATGCGTGTATACTTAAGACTGGAGGTAGAACGACAATTAGCTAATTAACTTTCGCACCACTACCTCGAAGAGTGGGACAGTTCAAAGCGAGTGGACACATCGCATGAACATCTGAATAGTGTGCAGATAGATACCAACAGATCCGATAGGTAAACACGATACTCAGTTAACTGGTAAGCTCATATACAGGACTGGTATTTACTGCCGCATGACTCTTGCGATTACCAGTAGTGTAGAACGTGATCGAAGTCGAGACGGCCAAGGTTCGAGTCCACGAGGTGGACAGAGTCTAAGCTTAAAAGTTTTAAGTAATTTTAGAGTCGTGATGAACGTTTACATTTTCCGGTTGCTCGTCGAAATTCCTCTTAAACAGCCTACTAACACTATAGAGAAAAACCACTCGTTTACACAGGAATTACTTACCCAAACTAGCCATAACAAACTGGTGCACGAAGAAGCAGAAGGGGGATGAAAGACTTCTAGGAGTACACGATGTCGTTATGAACGACGGAGTGAAATAGTTGAAAACACGCAGTAAACAGAGTCTAATGAACATAGCTCATACCTCCTAAACAATCTTCTCACAGAAGCCATTTCTCTATTGTCCCCATAGTAAACGCGTTCTGAAAAGTCGGTTATCACCACCCAGAGCTCTACCAGTTCGGAGACATACTTAGAATCATATAGGTCAATAGAATAATGTAATTCAGAGTAACATGGTCAGGCAGATCCCCTTACTAATGAAGTTTGTTGCAACAGACCATGGTATTACTCCCAAAATAGACAGATATTGCGAACAAAAATGGTCGACTGAAATGATTGGAAAGCAGGCCGTTTTGTGATGAGCCCGCTAAGGAGAAATGGTGACTGATGTAACAGCAAGATAAAAGTAGTGCAAATACCTGCACGTTAAATGGTAGCAGGTACGACCATGAGAAATCGAATAAACTGTTGTCCATCATTATCAACTGTTATATCATCATCCGGCCTATTCGATCAGAACTAACATTTCACTCTTGAACGACTGGTGCCAACGGCTCAGTGAATCTGATCTTGATGGTGTCGATTGAAACGATCGACGGATCCTCAAAGAATGCGACGGAATGTACAGAAAACTAGAACAAGGAAGGAGTGTAAGACCTTAAGGAAGACGATTCAGCGCAACCTTGAATAGCTTATCAAACAGTGACTAATAGCAATGTAACAAGTGGGACCATTTCTGAGAGAGGGCAGTGCCGAAAAATCAGACTAGCCAGCTGAAGTTGACAAATATTTTTACAAAGTGACGCAATTTAGGACAGGCTGAGTGTCATCTCACCGTCATCGACAGTAATACGTTGATGCCGAGCGATGCGTAAGTGTTAACTGAAAAAGCATGGAGCATAAAGATAGTAGATTAAGCGGATGAAAAAGGGTAGAACAAGGTGCGCTTACCTTCAGCTAATAGAGAGAGCCTCGTTCATACTACCTGACGAACCAAACATGGAAGTCAAACTATGCGTGCTCGTTTAAGGAAAAGCGTCAAAAAGCATAGGTTGATTACGATCTCAAGCTCTGATGACAAACGCCAATTGGCCATGTGGAGCGGAACAGTTCCATACAGATCAACAGATTATTAGCATGTTCTACATCGAAACCATGTCCATTCATATCAAGAATACGTAATGACTGTTATAGAAGGTGATGGCAACATACCTAATAGTACTTCCGCCACCGACTGGGTCAGGTCAGCTAGCAACACTCCGCGTCCATAGCATCGAGGGGCTAAGAGGTCAAACCTGTTGTTAAGTTTTCTGAGCCCATACCCTGGGTCGTGGGTTGCCAACTTGCCGTATCACTTAACCACAACCAGCGAGCGCAAGCAAGCTACGATGCGGTGAACTTTGAGCAGAAATGCGCAACCGTACTGGTAGATAGTGTGATACATAGTGTCAAAAGAATGAACAGAGCAGGCAACACAGTCTGACGTAATGCAAGAACTGGACTGAAGGTATGGTCAGTGCATAGGGCGTGCGGCGCACCGAGGACAAATTGGCCGTTACATAAGCAAAATGCAGGCAGGCAAATGCAGGGTGACCTGTTTATAGAACAAGAGAACAGCCTGATGAGCTAATTTAAGACGGGAGATGGCTTCGGGTTCCTGCAACAATATCGCGGAGCTGTCAAAAAATAGGACACTTACGAAAAACAGGAAAAGATGATTGACGAAACAAAGCAACAAGAGTTACGGAGCACGAAGTAACCGGAGTAAGCGTTGGATATAAGTAGTGATCGGAGGAATTGATATCAACCGCACAGCACAAAGGAGACTCTTCGTCAACAAAAAGGTTACCGTCTCCATTGGAAAAATACGATTTGTCAGTGTGTGTCGAGATATATAACAGAAAAGACAGTGGATGTGAATCTGTAAAGTACGAAGGAACAGTGCGGTATGTCAGTACGTGAAACTAAACAATTACAGGCCCAATAAATCAACAGCTAGCGGTCAGACAAGCACAGTGAACTCTAACAAATTGATATCATGCCAACAAACAATTACAATGGACGGCGACGAAACCAGGAAACGGATTAAAGATGGCTGGCCTCTAATTCCGAGAAAACAATGCTGGTTCAAACCTACTACACACAGCCCGGTTGTGGTAAGAAGATGCACTGTTGGCGAGCTCTAACAGGAATGAAACTCGAATCTAGTGCTTCTATTCAGAAAGGGCCAACTGAAAGATTCACGAAATTGTGACAGCTGTTCGAACCAGAGTTGATGAGGTCCTCAGCCACTCATCAGCAAGCAGAATACCACTCAGCAGATTTAATGAGTTCTGTGAGTTCAAGTTAGAGGGGAGTCCTAATAGAGATGAAAAGGTTTGCATGAACAGTTTACCACCAGAGAAACAGCTCTTAATCGACAAGTTTAGCTGAGGTACTAGATCGCTATCCTGTTTGAGCCGACACGTTTTAGTGGCACCTCAACGTTCAGATAACCATCGGCCTGTAACAGTACTATTAATACAATACCACGCCGAACATGGCGTAGGGCAATCCGGGTAGATCTTTTTACCGAGCCTAATCTGATTCATATACTTGAAGATAATTCTAGACTCTTGAACTGACAATTAGTCTCATCTCAAAACGACCGGTCCGTAATTCACCATCGTTATGTGCTTGTCAGCAACAATGAATCAAGGGTTGATACGTCTAAGTGCAGTAAATTCCAAGAAAGAATTATCCAAAGGTTTAATGTAAAAAAGTAAAAACAAACAGAGATTGATTCGCAACTAAATTCGGTGCATTTGTAACAGACTGAGAACATCAACGGCATCCTGGGTTACGTTAACCACGTTTACGGTCCAAAACTGAGAATGCGCATGTGCACTCAATACTAATTATTACTAAAGTAAATCAGTGTTTGACTGATGCTTGACTGTTGTTTCACCATGATAAAAAAACGCGAGCTCAGAGATGGCGAGTGAACGAAGGAACCCAGGTCACAATAAACTTCAGCATCAACCCACTGACCGCTAATCTCGTGTCTCACGCCGAGCTAGGCACTTTGTGGTGAACGATGAGTTGGTTTTATTGGTACATGGCATGGCAATTGAAACTTGTGCATTTTCAAGATTCGTGTGGAAACCTGATAGACCCTTACGGTCAAAATCCTATTTTGTAGCACTCTTAGTTCCCATCTGCTACCATTCGATCGATGCAAATCGAGAACAACACATCGACAATAGAAGATTGTAACACGCGTAAAATTCTTGGCCCTTTGCGACCAGGATTTGTGTACATGAATTAAAACTGGTTTTATAAACGCGACCCTCAAGCTTAGGTGAGATACCAGATGCTGCAAGTAGGAGAAAGCCATCCTGGTCTTAAAAAAACAAGCTTTCATTTCAAACTCCACACAACCGCAGCTTGGCAGATAGCCATCGATGCAAATCAACAGATCAATAAACTTCACAACCTCCTCGTGCAGACAGACCAACAGTGCGGACGGTTCGCATACTGGGGCTACAAAGAATACCATGATCGAACAGAACACGAAATATCACACAGCATTTATGCCTCTTGAGTACAATGCGTTTTTTAAAAGGAAACAAGGCATAACACGAACGCATATTGGCTCATCTTAAGTGTGTACGGCTGTTTTCTCTCTGGATTACAATTGGTCGGTCGGCCAGCTAATTGCATCGGTTTCGATGTGAAACAGCAGGTAAGGAGTTAAGCTGCTTGATGGAGTGAGGCAACAAAAATCCGGCTTACAACGTGAGTTGATTTGTTGGACACACCAGCAATCGCCATCCTGGCTCCGCAGAACGACATGGTCTATTTCATCGAATTATGTGGAAACTCGGTAGGATGCACATTAATACTGGCTATGGGAAGAGCAAGCAACACAAATTTAGTGTAGCGGACGCCGATCAATCTTACAACCGAATCATCTGGCGATTGCCGGATCATAAAAAGAGGACATTATATGAAACAGGACAAAATGTGAAAGGCAAGCACTGAGCTCACGTACTGGTCCCGTTGAACAAGAGACATTCAAGGTGTTCGCCAGAATTCTCCTTACAAAGCGGCATTCGTTCCGCACAAGGTGAATGTGAGCTGTATTGAGTAATCATTGGTATGACATGGAATTCATGAGTGCCATATTTAACTGTTCAAGTGAATTTGGTCTTCCGTTTACGATGACCCCACAAGAAAACCACCAGGTTGATCGAGGTGATCACTCAATTAATGTTCCTCAGCCGACCCATCAATGGTTGGAAGTTTCATCCAGATAATCCCGCATGATTCGAGCAAAAAGTGGAGTAGCTTCAACTTTGTAAAGTCAGATCCTGACACATCCTCAAAATTCAATTAATTGTAATACACTGTCAAGCGGCTGTTGTTACGGTGGACATGAATTAAATCAAAGACGAATAATCACCTGGGAAAAAGTAAACACAGTTTCTTTGTGACGAACTTGAACAAACCAGACATTGCCGAAGCATTATCTGCATGTGAAATGAACGCCCCGCCGTAGTCAGAATTTTGGCCAACAGTTGGAACATGTGCTTTATAAATCACTGGGACAGTTATATGCGTTCAGTATATCCACTCCATACCTTCAGTGTCTCCTTTAGACATACGTTTTGTCCAATAGATCGCCTGACTTTTAGATATCCCTTCCGAACAGATTGATCTGTGGGTTACTGACAGTCGCCGGAGAATCCTACTGTAAGACTTGTCAAAGCAAAATAAGCTGTGTTTGACACGTGCACCATTCGCAATGAAAGATATCTTACTGGATATTAAGTTATACCCGATCGAGTGTTCTCAAGGCTCCAGGGAGTGAAAATATCAACCGTCAATCAGCGCTCCGAAAGGAAACAAACCTACCCTTCGTTAGGGTCCATTTCCGGGGCAGTAGCGAATCGAGGTAGTGCGGTGGATACTAAAACCTATTGGGAGGGGCAAGTCAAAATGCCTGAACTATTTGAGACGGAGGAGCTAAAGCAACAACCGATGTTTCATCACCTTCTCCGAAAATGAAGGTATGAAGTTCCGGTAGCGGCATTGGAACGTTTGAGGATTGCGGTGCAACCGCGGAGCATGGCTTGGGCAAGTAGGCAGACCTCCACAGTATCACCACTATGGCTTAGCATGACGAAAATGAACGAGTGCAACGTCACAGTATTACCATAATTTGATCACCCTCGTGTCCGCAAGCCCACCTCCAGAAATGGTGAAACTTGAAGGACACACCACACAGTCATGCAAAGAGGCAACACGATCAATCGTTCAATTGCAAGACACTCTCAACGCTCGTCGGAGAAACTCGGCAGAAAGCTAATAAATGAGTCAGAACCTGAGGAAACTTTGTCTGGATTCAGAGGTACAGTGGTCAGTGACTGAAGTGGCGAAAAAACCAGTCATAGAGGTTTGAAATTCCAAGAAGCTATTCCTGCTCATCCGCCGTTGACGAAGAAGCTGGGTGCTAGCGACACAGCAACGACTAATGAAATAGTGAACAGAGCAATGCAAACAACAGATTAATGGGTCATTAACGCTCTTACTTGTCTTACGACCCTATGACTTCGTCTTGGTTAGTGGACGTGGCTGTAACAGCTTTCGAGTCGGTGAGACAATACGTGGAAAGAATGGTAAGCTTACCATCAATCAACCGCGCCAACTTGACAGGTGGGCTGAACATTTCCAGGAACAGTTCGGCTGGCCTTAACCAGACCATCATCATTACAGGCAGAAATACACTAGTGGTTCACATTGGTGCTTAACGGTCACAACCGGGAAGGAAAAAAGCAAACCGTGTATAGAGAAAAAGAAGAAAAAGAAGAGGATCCGAATGGTCAGTTATAACGTTCCAGATGGACGTTCGTTGGAAGTAGAAGTGGTCATGGACCTTTCGTTATTGGAGCGCCACCGCGATTCTGGATCAGATCTCCCATCTCCTCCTCATTTCAAGGATGGTGGAGAGAGGTTGATAGCAGAACTGACAAAACTCCTCTAGAAGATTTGGGGAACTGAAGAGGTACCTCGTGATTGGTGCTTATCAACAGCATTTTCCATGCTCAAAAGGGCAGCCCGAAGTTTGTGACAATTACAGGGACGTCCACCTAATATCTATTGTATCCAAATAACGCAATGCACTGGCCTTATGTTACTTCGACCCACTAAGCTCGGAGAAAACTAGACATGTGAGGAACAGACAGAAATCCAGTCTGGACGTGGGTCTGCTGATCAGTTTTCGACCTTGCGACGGACCTTGGGACACGGGTGCTCTCATAGACGGCCGACGGTTTTGGTCTTTTTAGACGCAAAGGCTGCTTGCGATTCGGTTGATCATAACGCTCTCTGGAACTGCCTTTTTCGAAATGGAGTATCAAAAGACGTGAATCTGTTGAAATCACTGGATGCTCATTCTGATTGCAGAGTGAGGGTTCATGGAAAATTGTCCGGAGTGTTCATCACTTCTAATGGTGTTCTCCAACGGAGTTCGATCTTTCTGTTCCTGCTCACCTGTCATGGACGACATTCTGGAAAATGCCTCCAGGAGTCCAGTGAGCTTAATGTTGAGTTTATTCCTTGAGCTAGGTTGACCGACCTGAAGTAGATGGACGACAGTACTACTTAGCGCCTCCGCCGAAAACATGCAGACCATGCTGGACAAGGTGAGTGACCGGGCTGGTTTGCACGAAATGCGTTCCGCACCGTCAAAGTGCAGTGCTACTTCAAGATTGGGGCATTCCCACTGCTAATCTCTTCATTGCAGGTAACCCGTTTGAGACTGTGGGCAGCTTCACGTACCTAGGCCTGTAATGTTTTTGATGAAACATCATCGAGAATAGCAAAGACACAAGTTGCCTTTGACAAACTGTCATCTGTGGCGCCGAGACGTGCGGCTGTCGCTAAAAGGAAGAGTACAGAATGCATATTCTCTTTTGCTCTTTGGTTCGGGAATGTGACCAACCAGCAGACTTGCTGCGTTTGACTATCGTTTTCTCTGCCAATTATCCCACATTAAGTAGGCTGATTGCGTGGGCAATGTGGCCATTCGCCAACGCGCATTCTGGAGTACTCAGGATGCGCGGTCAATTGATCAAATGAGCACGCTGCACAGCCTGCGATGGTTGGGTCACATATTCCGTGTGCCACCTGAACACTCACCGTATCGAGAATTATATGTGGGTACCAACAGTTGGGGAAAACTGCGTGGTGGTCAAGCAACAACGTGGTCACGAAACATTAATACCCTGACAGTTCCATAAAGGGGAGTGGGTAGGTGTTGCTCACACGGCTAGGGTCTTCGTGATAGTTAAAACCGCTGGATAGAGACGCCAATTGAGATGATGTGCCACAGTCAATGATGTACCTTCATATATGCCATTTTCTAGTTCTTCCGATCTTTCTTCTTTTATTAATCTCTAACTATCCCAGTAACTTTTGCCTCTAGAATATTCCACGTCACTGTTGAAGTGAGCGGCGATCGGAGCAACGGTACCTTCTAATTAGCCTCATGGCTGTTGGTGACGATGAACAGATCGTATCTACCAGGCCTCGTAGTCACCGCGTAGTTGCTTTTGGAGCACCAGTCGAGTAGTCTTGGAGGTCCAGTTGTACCCACTGCTGGATGGAACGTTCCGGCGATGGTCGGGCAGTCTCAGTGACCCTATAGAAACCCAGGGGTTGACAGTCGAACGAACAGTAGTGACACAGGGGGTAGGAGCGAACTTATGCATTGCATGTCGCATATGTGCCCGGTGTGTTTCAATGTCGTCTGATGGGTGGGAACCTAGACTAGAGGCAAATGCACACTGGTAAGCGTAAAGTGCCTCTAGCTCAGCTAGTTTAGATACGTCGACTTGCTGAGGGCGAAGTGACAGTCAACCAAGGCGTAAAGCGAACTTGGCATATAACAGTGCATGATCGGAATCCACGCAGGTGTTCCAGGTTGACTTGATGTTTTGGAAACAGCCACGCCATCGACGGCCATATGATCAATCTGTGTCCACGATTGACTCGGTGGCACATTGAAGTCTAAAACCTCGGAAATCAGTACCTGCCAGATACAGACCGTTATCAGCACAGAGATGCAACAAACGTTCATTGTTTTCTGTCCGACGAGTACCGTAAGGGTGCGGGCTACTTAGGTCACCGCTTACCCTTCCTACCTGAACATTCAAGTTTCCAGCCTGTACTACAATGTTAGTACACTGCGCGATGCATAGAATGTTAGCGAGCTGGTGATAAAAATCATCCAGACTGCGTCTGGACTGTGGTCCATGGGGGCATATGCCACAACAAACAGACAGCATTTGTGATGGGCGCCTCTGGACGCTCTAGCCGTACCTTCCAGTCTCGATGTGCAAAGACGACTGTTGACGGATATCTAAACAAGCGGTCTTCTCCGTGTACGTGTTAAGGGCAATTTCAACATAAGCTTGGCCAGTGGCTTGAGCTGCAGAGTTTCCCGAGAGGAGTACATTGTACTCACAGGGTGAAGCGGCTGATGGAGACTAAAGATAAAGCACCCAGCTAGAATCCCGGAGCCGTGTTTCAGCAAGACACCAAATATTGATGTCGAGGATCTCCAAAGCACGTGCAAGAGTTACCTGCCGACCTATTTACATAATAGTTTGAACAATAAAGATGGCAAGTTTGAATGGTGTTTGGGGAACGAGTAAGAGCCTGCGACCTTTAGGCAAAAGAACCCTGGTGTTTGACACTATCATTCTGACTATGAATTCCGTCGCAGGTAGTAAATAAGGTAAGTCTCTGCTGCGTGTGCGAAAACGGGAAGCGAGATTAGTTTGGTGTGATGTAATTTAACATGGGATCACAGCCAATCACCGATACCTCGGTCAAAGAGGTGTGACAGAAAGGCATGACGAAATCCACAATTATGAGGACAGGATACTTCCCGGTTGCCCAGACCGAGGAAGAGGACTGGCTTGAGAGGCCTAATCCGGAGACTTGGGTTCAAAAGAAACCTAACCCACAAGGCAGCGGGGCGAAACACGGAGTTTACAGTCCATTGAGAGTCGGTTACCGGCGGTGGCTCGGTTCATACGCCCTTCGGATAGTCCACCTATCCGGAATTCTCAATGCATCTTGCAGCAGTTCGAGGATTCACCAATGAAGGCCAACCTAATGTAGTAGATCTGTTCAACCGGGGAGTCTAAGGTCAATATGGTTATTGTGACGTACGCTTTCTGTTACTTGGGGCCGGTGACCAAATTGGTTCACGAACCCGAGTGTGATCCAGCCATTCAAGGTACCCGGCACACCTTGCGTACCCGCTGAGGCCGGTGATCATGAAAGTGATGCGTAAGCCCTTCTCGGGGGTTGTCCATGGAGGTTTCCGTATGCCACACGGACAGCAGGCCAGGTGGACGGCATGTTGTCCGGGAACCCGTGCGTCTCCGTTGGGACACAAGAAACCCTTTTGTGGTGGAATAGCATACACCATTTCGTAGTGTTGCCAAGGAGCACTTTATAGGAGACTCGGCTGCTGAT
Source organism: Paragonimus westermani (assembly GCA_008508345.1). Lineage (NCBI taxonomy): Eukaryota > Metazoa > Platyhelminthes > Trematoda > Plagiorchiida > Troglotrematidae > Paragonimus > Paragonimus westermani. Next base: position 24,583 of record QNGE01001203.1, read on the forward strand.
CGTGAACCCATCATGCCCTGGTAGTCGTACTACAGCTGACTATCCTTGACTCCGCAGTTAGCCCCCACAGGCAAGGGCCCAGTGACGTTGAGCTAGCTCACCCGTTTACCCAGGTGTCGGTCCGACATAAATGACCCCGCCGGTGCATGTCACGCTACCTTGCCAAAGCCAGTAGACGAAATGTTTCAACTCCATCTGATGAGCAACAAACGGCCAACAGAACAGACGCACAAATGCTGGTTGGTCTCCTCTAATTAGTGAAGAAAATCCACGTCATGAGAGGGTACCGAGTGATATTTGTTATATAGCGGCACCTGTTTAAGGGTAGCTCGAAAGACGCTTTACCGGCAAAAGTGGAACCATCGGTTACCGACAGCAGTGAGTCAATGGCCGATACTAATGCTTGAGCATGCAATTACAATTTCATCTTTGAATCACGATACGGATAGGACTTGTTAATCCCGACAGTAATTCACGAAACGACAGAACGGCGAGTAGAAGATTAGAGAAAGACCGTAGACAAGAACTCACAGAAACAAGCCCACCGACTGACTGCAACAAGGTGCCATGTTTGGGAGCGTTTCTGTGCAACAGCGCGGACTATCACGCAACCTCAAGTGTGAAAAAGCAGTATCTTCCAGCCTTTCGTTCCTTAGGCACACTCTCATACACGCGACTATACGCATGTAAAATAACACACCACAATAAGCAGATGCTGCATTGCGGAACCTCGTGCCAGTGAACAACCGAACTGTAAGGTCAGCACATGAAACAAGGAAGCGGACCCACGCGAGAATTGTAAATTGTTTGGGCAAAATTGGGCAGAAACAGACTCGTCTGAGAGTTCAGCTTCCATACTATAAGGTGTCTCACTGGATCACACGCTGACCAAATTCTGTCAAACCTGTGACTATAATAAATAATATTTTGGTAGTCGCATTCATCTGTATCTTTTCAATGATTTTGGTTTTCCAACTGTTTTTGTACTAGTCAACCTACCCATTTTGTAACATCCGGCCAGGGGCTAAAATCATAACTCGCTCCGTGCCTCGCTAGCTTGACGTGTCTCTGTACACTAATTTCCAGGGTCGATAATAACACACGAGGGTTAACGCGCTGAGTTTTGGTCGATAGCGATCACTGACTGGGTTTTAGTTTGTTGGATCAGTTCCAACAATTGGGTCACGTCGGGTTTACGAATTGTTGGAAGTGATCCAAAATAAAACCCAGTCAGCGATCACTATCGACGACTGATCGAAAATGAAAAACCAAAACTCAGCGCGTTGACCCTCATGTGTTATTATCGACCCTGGAAAGTAGTGTACAGAGACACGTCAAGCTAGCGAGGCACGGAGCGAGTTGTGATTTTAGCCCCTGGTCGGATGTTACAAAATGGGTAGGTTGACTAAAACAAAAATAGGTAGAAAACCAGAATCACCGGAAAGGTGCAGATGAATGCGACTATCAAAATAATATTTATTATGGTCGCTACAAGTCTGCGCTTAAAGAAGTACTGGGTGGTTATTTCGGAACGAACAAGGTAGACTTCAGAGTGTATCTATGGGCGAATGGCAGTGTGATAAATCGAGCAGTGGAACTTTTCGTAATGAAGGAGGAAATATGAGCCGCAATTAAATATTGGAAGAGTGAAATCACGCCGATCACAAAAGAACCTGCTCATCCCCGTGGTTCTCTAGTGACAAAATTAACTTACGTGTGTTGGATCGCGCTTGTCAATCACGATAAGCTCAGACTTCTTGTTTTTATTGTCGAAAAAGGTCTCATCTGTCGTCAAAAACAGTAAATTGCTACATAAAGAAATTCCACAAGCACGGACAGGAGCATTAGCTTCGTAATCTGCAAGCTGATTTCCTTAGAACGGTATTAAAAATATAAACTCTGAAAGTACCAGTCTCAACATCCCACAGTTTGCAGTGATAGTCACCAGAAGCCGTCAATAAATTGGTGGTAGAGTAATCCACGTCGATCCACCAGATGACACCATCGTGCCCGTTGTAGCTACCCAAGCGCTCACCGTTGGCACTGAACCAAACGTTTGCAACGGAATTCTTCGCTGCTGTGAATATTAAGTCTCCATCCCGGTTGAAAGTTATTCTTGTTATAGGACGCTCATGCCCATTCAGAATTATGGGCCTCTACAATAATCGTAAAAACAAAACGAAAGCAACCCACCATACCCAAGGGGATCGAGTTGCGCGCCGGCGCTACGCGGATGACCTTGGAATAATAAAAACCAGTTCAAAGAAAGAACCTGAATTTTTCGCTGAGTTCGTTCGAAGTATTTTCTCAAGCGCACTATTCAACTATTTTTTTGTATTTTTCTAAATCTACTCGAAAAATGGAACCTTAGATTATCGCCAATAGACGTCAACTTCCAGCAAGTACATATAGGCAGCTATTGTAACGGGCCTTACAAAGTAACTGGACGCCCGTCCGCCTTTTTGAGTCCACTTTTTCACTTGCCTTATGGATATAAATGTGCCCGAGTAAAGTCTTACTTGACGGGGGCCAACATACTGATGCATAGCGGTTTTCTGACATGCGTTTCATTATTTGCCCTGTTCGGTTACGCCACTTGTGATAACATCATAGTTCGTACAAACTATGGTCCAGTCAGTGGCAGACAAAAGTACGTTCTGGGAAAGAACGTGTACGCATTTCTTGGGATACCGTTTGCCCAACCACCTACTGGGAACCTCAGATTTAAAAATCCTAAGAAACCGAAACCATGGAAACCTATTCTGGACGCATCCACGTACCCTAATTCTTGCATTCAACCACCACTTAGACCAAGTAAGTCTAATCGCTTCAGCGAGTTTGCTCTGAAGCACAATTTTCGTGTTTAGATCTCTCAAGCAACGTATATCTATAACTGATGTGTGCTCATTCGCTTGATATGGGCAGCAATCGTTTGCTCATCAGTTCGTAGGTAGTTTTCTAATAATGGTTATAAGCACGGCGGTTCGCCGCTAGGGCTGACGACACTGGGGTCACTCGTACTTTCTAGTTCCGATGAGATGTTTTTAAGCGGAGTCGTTCTGAAAGTTACTATGTCGTCCAATATATTAGGAATAAAAAAATGTGTGTACAGCATGGTAAACAAAACTTCATTTTTAATAAGTTTGTCCAAAGTTATGTGACTAGTTTGTTGTTGTTTTAGGGTTTGACTTGTGATAAAATGCGACGTCCTTTCTAAGGGTTGTTCGTCTTTGGTCAGTATGACTAATCTCAGCAGGGGTGAATTAGAAACCGACGATTAAGAAAACAATAAACCGTATGTTTCCAACTTAGCTGGAAAAAGAAAGGCGACTGGTTCTAGCCTATTCTGGGATTAATTGTGATAAACAATGCCTGAACAGAACGCATAAACAGTAATGTAGAAAATCCACCGGAGTGTAACAATTGAAAGGCCGAAGTGATTTTCGGAAGAGGGTATAACATTCAGAACAAGCGATCCTGCCAATAACTCGAACAGTATTAAACAAGCAAGTAGCTGAATAAGACGTTTGTAAACGCAAGGAATCCGCTGCGTGCAAAACACTGCACACTTGGGATGAATGGCGCTGAGGTCGCGTTGGCACATTCGATAACAAACGTAGGGGTAAGTATGCGTGCAAAAAGTGCATGCAGATAAATATTGATTATCGTTGGAATCCTTGGCATAATCATTTTCTTGAGCTACTACATTGTCTTTGGTGTGCTAGGTATTTTTTTTACGTGGGTCCAGCAAACAAAGTGTTTTATAAATATGGCCCCCTAGGAAAACAGTCGCAGTTGTTGAGCAGACTGAATATCGCCGTTGCCAGGAGACGTCTGGTCCACTCCCTTCTACTCCCCTTGAATTTGACAACGTGTCCGTTTTGAGCACGTAACCCTTATTTACATATGTTCCTTTCTCGTCTGCCCAGTAAGGTTCAAACGGTTGAGAAACTAGAATACCCGTTGATGTATATGTTTCAGGTGGCAGCTGGCGTAAAAGCTGATCGTAAGAAAATAGGGTTATTTTGGTTGCCTGGGGCCCACTATTCATGGGCACATCAGAACAGGGCCGTAAGAGATTAAATATTCATTAAAGTACCTAGTTTGTTTTGGAATATTGTCTTAGGGCAGTTTTATTCAATGTGTAGCGCCCATCAAGTTGGTCTGAAAGTTACGTACTAGACTAAACTGAAGAGATTTTGTATCCTATATGTCAAAAAATTGCCTTTTGGCTGGATAGGTTAGGCAGATGAAGACGAGAAAGTCATCTACTTTATATATCGAGTAATGCCTATACGCATAAGCCGAAGCTGTGCTGTTGTAAGACTGGTCATGAATTACACCCATATATTGAAAAGACAGGTTGTGGCAGAATTGTGCAGTTATTCAGAAGAAGAACCCACGCCTTTTGTCATGAGTTAGTTAGTTTCTCGAGCCATTCGGGAGGTATTTGGCCCGTTATTCAATTTAACTAAGAGCACACGTCGAAATACATTGTGGCTGGTAGACTATCTCAGAGGACCTGTAGAATCCGGCCGTCCAGATTGCTATTGAGGAGGTGGGCAGTGCTTCTGCCCTCATGCACAACATTTCATCCGCATGCTGTTTCATGCATCCATTGGTTCGTAGCATCTTCTTCATGCCTCACATTCGCTTTTATTCAAGCCGTATACGACTGCAGTTTAGTCTATCGTAATGCTTTATTGTAAGATTCACCAACTTAAACTTTCAGATGAAACCAAGCTGAGCTACGAAGCCAGCTTCGTAGCTCAGCTGGTAGAGCGTTTGCCGTGCTGAGGCAGGTGAGCTATGGTGCTCCACACAGGTAGATGGTTCAGAACGTTAGACCATCTGTTAGCCGCTATGCCACTAGAACTCAGTCGTGCATAGAGTGGTATTAAACCGATGAACAAGCCGTTTGTTTGCTGCAAAATGCACATCATGTTGGCATGATGATATATCCGGTTGACGGAGGTGTCCGTGTCAGGTGAATTTCAAGGTTTATGGCAAATTTTTATAAAAACTATTCGGGACTGACCTTGGTTGTTCGCTCGGTGTACACGTTCACCAGTGTGATGGAGAGTTCTTAGGAGTGCATTTTAGGTAGGGAGTGCTGTATCCGTGATGCAAAACAAGAGCAGGATCGATGGAGTGTGTCTCCTAATCACATTCTTTCGAGGTGACTTACAGTGAGAGACTTGGCAGAAATTATATCAATGGTGGATTGTCTGGAACATAATTCATTTTGTGTCACAGAAAACCATCGCTTTCCGGATGTTCTGTGGAACATATGTTGCATAAACCAAGTTTAGTATCAAAAACTAATATAAAAGTTCTCAAGTCAGCAAATGTATAACCTCTAATATTTGGTGTTGCACACATACACAGTTTTATTGATGTAGATCACGATAAAACTACTTAGGTTACCGAAGCTTAATTTAATTGAAACCATTTTGTCTAATCAGACATACGATTTAGACATGTTTAGTTGAGACATCTTTAAGTACACGATAAAGTATTCCACAGAAAAATGTGACACGGATTACTGCCATGATTCGGACACCATTATTCCACTTTTAACATGCAGCAGAACTATAAAAGAACTATAAAACCGTCACTCTCTGAGTGTGTTTCCTCTATAGTTGAACTTGATTCCATTACTAAGGATGACAAAAAAATCACGACTTGGAAAGTAAAAGATGGTTTGGCCTCAATGATTCGATTATTAATCATTTGTAAGATATCCGCACCAAATTTAGTACGAACGAAGTTGAACACTTTGGGCGTCGTGTTTAACATGTTATTGATAAACAGATAGGGAATAACACAACGTTACGAGCAAGTTGTAATACTCTACGTTTCAACCACCTCGGGTGGCCTTCCTCAGGAGTGTTGTAATCGAAATCCATCACAATCGAAATCGATTACGACACTCCTGAGGAAGGTCACCCGAGGTGGTTGAAACGTAGAATATTACAACTTGCTCGTAACGTTGTGCTATTCCCAATCTGTTTATCAATAGGTTGGCCTCAGTATCCTCTATGATTAACGGTGATAAATTATCCCCAGATAGAAAAGACATGGAAAATCAGCAAGAAACCTATCGAAGAGTAACGGTTCAAAATATTAGAAGCTTTTCCAGGAAGGCGGAATTGTTAATTGCGAACAAGCGATTCTGAATCGATAAAACGTTAGAGGGAAATATTTTTCGAGAAGGCGCAAATTCCACAGTTTTCACCACGCTGTACAAGAAAATGGATCAAGACGTTTTATGGCAAATAGGTAGGCGAACATGCGTGGACACCATTCTTGCAAAGAAACACTGGTTATTTCCGTGATTGTTAGATATACTAAGGTTTTTCTAGTCCCTACACAAAATTCGTAAGTATCCTTTGCATTCAACGTAATGCGCAGTGATGATCTCGAACGTTATGTTAGTGATTATCCGTCCGTGCACAGTTTCCAATAGGGTTCCAGCAAAAATGAAAACGTGTGTGTATATGGGTAGACTTTTCTCTTGCCAAACATGGATCAAATTATCAATCCATCCATCTTATACATGCAATGTATTCCTCTCCAAAGATGTCACCTCGAAGAGAAGTTATTCCTTTGCAAAGCTCAGTTCGACATTCCCGAGATGTTTGTTTTTGAAATGCATGGGATCTCTCAACACGTGGGTTACCTCTGTGCAAAACCACCCGGTCCTATGAAATTAAATAATCATCGTTGTTCGGCTCTTTGATGACTACAGACCCCGAGTACACCACGCTTACAGACCAGATGTGTGCTTTGACACGTTAGGATTTTCGCGTAAGTTACACCAAGGCGACCCAGTACACTGAGTGACATTTCAAATGGCCACAACACGTTTCCCACACTCTCAACTCTGGTATAGTAAGTTAAGCAGTAGGTAATTCAAAGGGCCAGATCAATTATTATCTTACCGCTCCAACATTCACTAACTTTTTGAACCCTGTGGTTGTTCGAAAAGACAGTTTGATCGACAAGCTCTGCGGTTTACTCGACTGCAGGATTCTTATCACTAAGCCTCTTGCAGAATGTGAAAAAGAGATGTCACTGAGGCTGAAAACGAAAAGAAAAACTCCTGAGACCACCAATTAAGGTGATGGGTCATGTCGGCTAGATTGGATGTCACAGACAAAAACGTTGACTGGTAACATGATCAAGAAGGTGTTGGTCAGTCAATGGAACTATGGTATCAATAACAAAAAGAAGTGACTACGTTGCTGCTAAAGCCAGTGTGATGATGCGAACAATGACACGCACAGCTTGCTATTAATAGTTAGATCCAAGGCTCTATATGTAGCAGAAAGTGTGCTGGAAGAGAAATTGCCTGAAATGATTGAGGCACTCGACCCTAGGACATTTATTACTGTCAACGGTTGACCGTCAAAATTCCAAAAACTGGAAGTCATACGACACTGTTGTGCTGCTGTGTTAGAGGAAAAAAACCGGTAATTTTGTGACTTTGAAAAGGATAGTCAGGAAACACAAATTGCGATATAGATTCATTTCACACACACTTGTCAGTCATAAATCGTGAAAACGAAACATCCGGATTTAAATGCAGAGGTTAAAAGTACAAAACGGGCCGGATCGTGAGTGGTAATCACAGCTAAATCCCCGGAAGCAATGGGTGACCTTCGAGGACTAATGAAAACGCATATCCCAAGTGCTTCAAGGGTTATCACTGTGTACCAGCCTGTGTGCACTACCCAGCGAACACTGGAGCATAGGTAACACATGAAATATTCCGCGGCTAGTTGAAGAGCCTTAATAATGAAAAAACGAAAGAACAGTGATAGATCTTGACGCCATTTGGGCAGCTACATCTTTTGCAAAGATGGTTATCTTGATTATCTCAGGTTCATTTTTTTCTCATCGAATTCAATGTCCGACATATAACTCCCGGGTGCTGAAATTACACGAGCCCGCGAGGCAACATACAGAACATACCTCTTGAGGCGAAAGTACGCACAGAACCTCTGAAAGTGGTGACTATGAAGTCTATAACGAGGTAATTATTTTGTATATTTCCAGCAATGGTCTCTTGGTTAAACGGTTCAGACAAAGCCTGTTGGGTCAAAGTTTTGTTTGTCAATATGCCTGATAATGTGATCATAGCGTCCGTTTGGTTTAGGCCCATTATACTTTTCAACAATAATTGCGGGCGTATGTCTGCCCCTCTTCTACTAGGATGAAGACATCAAACATTCTGCCAGTCTCTGACGGCTTACAGTGGTGCATCCTGAAGGAGAATTAATTTTCATTCGAAAGATTATGTTCCATTAGTGGCCACTTAAACGAAAATGCACTGATCGATCACGGTTCACTAAAAGAGGAGTGCTGAATAAACCTCATACTGAAGCCACCAACCTGGGTGAATTAATCTTGAGCGTTAAAAAAGTAACTAAAGAACTTGAATCCGTACTCCGTAGTGCGCTGCCTTTCTGTGAGGAACTTATTTTGAAAGTAGCAGTGTTCCGGTGTCAAAGTTACAACAGTAAAACAAACCGCACTTAGTTGTAAAGTATTTCGTCGCGAACTGTTGTAGATTTCATCCTGAACAGCTACCAATGTTGAACAAAGGTAACTTTTGCTTTCTCCAAAAGCAGGCTTCTTTTGGAATTTAGTGTACGTAGGATGTGTTTTATCCGAGATCGATTTTTCCATCATTTCACTGATTGTCGCTGTTTCTGCTATTATCACTACCGCTTGTTTGTACTCAACTGTGTCACCTGGGTAAAGAAGACGTTCGACCTTTAAAATCATCACGCTCAATTTCACTATTTGACCCTTTGAAGTATTGTACATATTGACAAGGCAAAACAAATTTCAGATGTCTACTTTTGAGTCGCGAATGTTTAAAAAAAATCACCTGAACATCAAAACGAACGGAATTTCACTCAGATGTGTGTGCAAGCTAAGGATATTCAGTTCCAGTCTGAGTTGTGGACCGTGGGATAGTTTGTCACAGTTGTTTCCAAATTTGTGCGGTTATCCACATACCTCCGTTCATGTAGTGCTTAGTAATTGTAAGCAGCACACAGCAACTTTATTCGCAGGTCATCAGCCTGTTGACACTTAGCGCAGTGATCCTTGGATTTGAATATAAGCGGAGATAGTCATCAATCACGACACTTTTTTCAAATTGTTTCTATTGTCAGTTCAGCAAATTATTTCGACGAGGCAATAAGAACTGGTTTCATTGCTAATAACCTTGTCGAATCGTAACATATCCACATCAAATCTACGAATGAAGCCGAACTGTTTGGGTTGCGTGTTCAACATGTGTTTTCGAATGGAGTGAGGAGAACGCAATGTTGTCAAACGTGTTCTTCTCAATCCATTTGTTGGAAGGGTTACCGAATGTGGTGGGGCTATAATAGGATATAGCTATCTGAACTACTGTGTGTAACCACGTTCCGCTCTTACCCTGTGTTTCTCAGTTGTAAAGCTAACTTCCAAAAATGTTACACTCAATTGAATGACGCATAGTACGTGATGCTAACTACCCCCATTAGCAAACGATTAAACTGGCTATGGCGTCAACCCTCCGGAGCGTCGTATAAGCACTAAATAGATCACAGATAGCAATATGTGAAATAATTCGAAAATTGTTGGAAACAACAATCATCACGGACCAACTTGGGCATCCGTAAATTCGTCGTATAGATAAGTACACGTAAATCCAACTAGGAGAGTTCACTGAAGTTTATGTTTAAACTCCATCATAATCATCGGCCCGAAATGACCGGAAAACACGAGCGCTACTCGCAAGTGAATGCGACGGAACGACCGGATGCAAAACTTCTTTTGTAACAACTGGGAGTTAAACGGTGCACTGTTCAACATAACTGTCTTATTAGAACCTTGACCTAGGGTCAAAACCTGGCTGTGCGAAGACGTGTATCACTGGAGGGTCCTAACAACGTTTTCTTTCAAAAAAGGCGGAGTCAAATGTGCATCTGAGTACAAAAGCTGCGACCAGTTGTAAGTGGTGTCTATGCGGAAACCCCCATCAGTAGTCATCCTTCGAGATTTTGGCTAGTTGCAAGTTTTCTGCCGTTATGACAGAATGTACTTAAGAGTCTTTACATACTAAACATACAGCGTCAATTTTGTTTAACTCTCCAAGAGATCGTACTGTGCAGAGGTTAGTTACTGCCTGGTTTGACCGCTGACTAGCTAAAGGGTTTACAGGTCAGAATTTCGTTATCTATTCAGCAGGAACTTTATATGCAGTCTCGACACTCGCTAAAAAAAGTGTAAATTATTACTGGCACAAAATGTGTTCAGCGTCGTCTTTGTCTGGACTTGGCACTTACGGATGTCAGAGATGTGGCTAAACTTACGATTTTCAGATTGTTTGGTAGAGCTCACTATATCAATGCAATCGGTACGACTATTGTGTTTAATCCATGTCAGAGCTATATCACCTGTACCTTTCAAGCACAAGTGAGGATTTGAAAAGTCGAAATACATTTACAGATCTATAAAGCTTTGAGGCGATAAACGACCAATCAAAACAGACTGGAAGCGTGAGCAAAAATTTCACCACGTGTTTCGGTTTAATGAAACATGTTGTACATTTGTTAATACATTTCGCACTTTCACAACCTAAGACACCACAGTTAGTATCACGTTTTTGATCTGTCCACTGAGATTTAGAAAAATAACGCCAGTTCTGACACTCACTCTGACTTATGCATAACAAAATCAGAACTGTAGGCCCCTTAGTGTGCCTGTACAGTCAGAAATGCTTAAAACTGTTGCAATATCTATGCCCACTAATCATCTGTGCGCAGACTGGGAAGCATTTTTTTATCATGGTAGATTCACGTATAGGTTTGTCGTATAGATGGATCACAATATGTAGCTCACTGTGGAGTAGCACGTCATTTCACGGTTAACTCAATAGTTTCTTCACCAAAAATACTTATAAATTCATTGCCGTATCATCGAGTGATCTGAACAAATCCAAAACATTTTCAGAGGAAAAGTGATGTGGTACATTTCTTGTCATTACAAGTTACAGCAATGAGGTGGGAAATTATATTCAGAGATCGGCTTTTCTTTGCTGAAACCCACTGGCTGCATTCAACCTAACAGTGAAGCCAGCTGTGAGGTATAGGTTTGTAAGTGACCACATTGAAACGTGATCATTTTTTCGTCTTAATCCACCTGACAACAGCGATGGCGACTTGCTAATGATAGCTCGGTGGTTTGAAAAATTTAGCACGTATCCTAACTGTATATTCGGTTTGTTTTCGTTGCTAATTTCTGCGCGCTTGTACTGAGGTGGAAATGTAAACCAAAAAACCATATTACCAGTCATTGGTATTACACACTGAATTTTGAACAGAGTATTCCGGGTCAACGCAAGTAATTACTGTATTCAGCGGAAATTTGGCAATTCAGTATCACGTGTTTATTGTTCCAGCAAAATTAATAGAGATCCCTTCGAAAAGTGAAAGTTGTACGCCCTAAGTGTGACAAGAAAGATTAAAAATCAGTTACTAAGGGGATGAAATATTTCGGTAAAGGTTTTGGTTTGGTTACACGTCAGCCTAGCATAATACCTATTAATGATTACACATGAAAATAAGATAAGTTTAACAGATGTCCCATACGGCCATCACGAAGAGGCAAGAAAAACCTCTAGTGAAGAATCACTCCCATACGAATAGATCCTCACCAACCTCCCAGAGTCACCTGCTGCGGAAAGCAGCACAACGATCCTGTCAAAGCAGACTCAGCCTAGTAACGCACTGACCACAGAGCAGATTGCGAATTCAATTGGTCGCCGGTACGTGTGAGTACTGTTCTTCAGTGACTGACTCTCGCAAGTTTAACTGAAGCACACAAACTTGCATCGGTTCAGCCGAAGCGTGCAACTCACGCCTAATCACTCCTGACGATCCTTAAGGCGAACCGAACGAAGCGCTCCCAAATATAACACGTTTTTTCATATCACACTTGTTATCTGAGCTCTGCGTCTAGATGAGCCAGTAAATATCATATAATTCGGCTGGCTCAGAAAACATTGGTTAAAGCGATTGTTATTTCTTTCCTTTGATGGACATGGACAGCATGACAGCAGTCCACCCTTTTCATAGACGTGCTGCCTCACGGCGCCAAACGCTGTATCGCACAGTTCTGACTAATTAGCCGTTCAATTTCCTTCCTTGGCCTGAGTGGATTGTAAATATTAGAATTGTTCGCCTCAATGTGTGGTCATTTATTGTTGACCAGTGACTGCAAATGGGGAACACCAAGTAGTCTATATACTGCTTCAAGCTACATATTAACTTAAGATACTATCCAGTTTATATGAAAAACCACAATGTCCTACTCATTAAAATAGTGCTCAATAAGTCAGTGGTTTCAGCTTGGAGAGAAGTCCTAGTCGAGGGGTCATTGTTTGTAGTTAACAGGGCAGTTACTGAGTCTCCTCCCGAGACGGTCGGGCCACCTGATCAATACTCGCAGGCGAAAGTGGTTGAGCGTTTACATATGATGATTCAGTCGTGCCTAATGTGTGGTCAATGGCGCCGTGGTCAACACGATTGACTCATGAAAGTGTGGCCGGAGGTCTAGTGCCAGTGGTGGCAAGGATATGCACTACCGATGGGCTCTAACAGGAACAAAACTCAAGTCTTGTGCTTCTTTTCGAAGGGACCCGACTGGAAAGTCTGTGCGAATGTGGCATCTGCGATCAGTTGTGATTGATGTTCAAGTTACATGAGGAACCAAAATCCCCTACTACTTACTAGTAAGATACTAATATTGTGGTCGCGAAATTCGCTTGGCGTGCGAAGTTGTTTATTGCATTAAATCCAGTACAGGCTACGTAAAAACACGGGACAACGGACGCGTACACTCATTTGTATGGCTGATGTGGGCAGCAGTACGTCATCAGTCGTCTTGATGGCATATCCCCCTTGTGTGTATACACTGTTCCAACAGTCCCTTCTAATTCCTCGTCTTTCTGGCGCTGAGGCCTGCCCCTTAGTTCCCGAATAGGCACACTATACTAATTACAATCAGGGGTGCATGTTGTACAACACTAAGAGCAGTCATGACAAAACCCCAATTATGAACGCAGGTTTATTCCAACAATTCCTACATAGTGTAGTTACCTTAATTGTGTTTTATACAAATCAGTTGGTTTCCACCAGAATAAAAGATCCTTTCTCTAAAGAAACAGTTAAAACAAAAAATCACTTTTGCTTCATCGGAAGGTTATTTTTTCGAGAGATTATAGCGGACAAATTTGTAGCAAAATAGGATGGAGCTAAGTACATGATGTTGCAAGCAGTAGAGAGCTTTTTCTAGACTTTTTGCAAGCAATCAGGCGTTCTGCTTAAACATTGCACTTGATTGTGCTTGATTTGATGTCTTTTAAGGCAATATTGTTTGTTAGTTTTTATCAGACGTGTTTGTTTTGAGCAAGGTATATTGGAAGTGCTAAAACAAAAATACCAATCAACACACTGAAAAAACAGTGTGACTGATATCAGCATACAAGAATGACCGTTGAATCTGAGGAGAAAGGAACGCGAGAGTAAATCTTGAGACACTTAAGAGCGGTTGGGTTGACGGTACAAGATTCAAGACAGAGAAGCAGAAGCCAGTCTTTGAACTATTACAACCAGTATATTTATGCATTTAGATACGTATACGCAAAATGATTTATTGCACTCATTACCGAAGTAGACTGTGGCTTTCCTAACCCACAAGATGTTGACACTTTGGAACAGTGGTGTTATTCGCCTGAGCTTATTGTAGTCCGCAGAACCGTTGGCTTAATGATTGAGGGTTTTTGCTCTTAACACGGCTATCACTTATTGGTTAACGACTTGTTTGTTGGTATCCAATCCACGAAGGCACGAACAAAACAGCTGTCAGAGTTCAACTACACAAGTGACCGTTGTAGAACATTTCAAATAAAGTGTTTGACATGCTGGTGGGTTCAAGTTTTCAATGAGTCGTTTTATATTCAAGCAAATGAGTATCAGACAGTTCGCATTATTACTCCTAATCAGGATAAATTGTTTAAAAAAAACCGTAGGTTACTATGGCCGAACAAAATCACACAGAGAAACATTCGGTTAAAAACAGAAATGGGGAATAAAATAGGAGGAAAAAGCTATTCCCAATAAGTTTTTGAAAATCACGAGAAGACCAGCAAGCCGTCGGCAAAATAAGATGATAAGCGGGAGTACTATACTTCAGTTTTAGCCGTGAAACTGAAGTGCCAGTCAAGCGCTATACTTCAAGAGATCGCATGGAAGACATGTTGCGGTATGTTTACATTTCGTCCCCTGTCAACAGTTGTGAGCGTGAAACATGCAGACCAAATACGCCTAACAAATAAATACAAGCGGTGACTAAACCCTCAGGAAATTACACAATGTTGTATGGTCCAAACCACGGCAACCACATGGGTTGCCACAGTCATTCCTGCACGCACAATGCCGACTGAGAAGTTTAGATAAACACTACTTCGCCAAAAACTGGTAACTTCGGGTTACGGTTGCGCAGCACTAGTTTCAGTGAGCTAACTGGGGCAACTTGGCGACTTGCTGGCGCAAGGTGTTCAGCGATCGATTAGGTGCGATTATGAACATCTGGTTTACCAAGCGTGCGATCAGTTGATCTAACGAGTTCCTGACTTATCCGTCCAATTTCTACAGTAATTATCTATCCCCCTTTCTATGTATGCTTTATTGCAACTGCGACTAAATTGACACACAACGTGGGGGACAGAAAAGTTAGACGAAATACGTTTGTGGTTATGGAGAACTTTAGTAGCATGAACTAAACGCATCTGTGTGACATCACAAGTTCGAGCTGGAGCAGACCTTAATTTTCACATGAAACCGTTCGCTGAATTATCTCGTTTGCTGTGCAAAGGTGGCAAAACATTCTTACTTCGAGCCGTCCTTATTAGATCGTTGCTCTTGACCATCTCGTTTCAAAATCAGACACATTTCTTGGACTAACCGTTTGCTAGTGAGTTTATGTTAATATCTATTTTTCTGTCTGTGGCTTATCGGAGGTGTAAGTACGCCTGGTTCTGTGAAAGCTAGGTTTCGACCAAACCATACTTGTACGCTTTAGAAACCAAAATGGTGAAGTGAAAACAAGGGCCGCCCCGCGATGCTTTGCGATGGACTGACCTCTGCAATTTGCCATCCATGTCTAGTATTGCGGCAATTTGAAAGTGCCAAACTGTTTTTCCATTTACTTTCGTGAGATAAAGAAAATGTTTGGATGATTACTGTGTAGCGGCAAAAAACGATGATAAGTAACAGAGAAAAATCAAAACATCGTCAACCTATCGTTTCATCATCATCATCATTATAGACAGCAATACATCAGTGTTTCACACCAATGCTCAACTGCCACACAACCATGAAGAAAAAGCAAACCCTGTACAGGAAGATAGAGAAGAAAAAAAGGGGACGGGAAGGGATCTAACTACTGAAAATGACTACGTCCCTATTCAAACATTCAACATCAAGGTGCCTACACTTTGCAAACAAACAACCGAGCTGCAAGTGAGAGTAAGGCGTCATCTCGCCTAGAGTCTCCAACCACCGACTCTGTGAGTCGCAAGGGTCCCAGCCCAAGAGACGAACACGACCCACGGTGGCCAACCCCTTCGTGAACGACTTCATTTCCCTACGCCAGGTCATTGTCTGTCCACCTCGCACCTTACACCAGTCGGTCGCAGTGTCAGCGAATAGTGCTCGGTGTGGAAGACGACTAGCTGGCATTCTTAATACATGACCTAACCATCTAAGCCTGTGTAAACGTAGAGATTGGACAAGAGAACTCGTCTGACAATCACTACCAAACACCCGCTTCCTAACCTCCTCGTTACTTACGCGCTGATGCCACCCGATACGAGCGATTGAACGCAGACATCGGTGGTCAAATACTT
>QNGE01001203.1:42722-73901 GCA_008508345.1 Paragonimus westermani
AGGGGTCAGCAGTAGCATGTTTTCGCCTATCCACCCTGCTGTATGCAGCAGATAGGGCGACCCGGTTTATACTGCGAGACGGCCGATGCAGTATGGAATTGTTTGTGTTGTGAGTATTCATGGTTGTGTGTGGGCTGAGATACTGCCAGGAAGATTTGGTAATATTTTCAATCATTCCTGAGAAGCTACCTGATGCCACTAGACTTAAAGTGCTACCATAGCTGCCCAAAACTAACATAACTGCTGTCTATACGTAAATCCTGCAAACACAGCATTTTTCGGGCGTAATAAAGTATGATCATTAAAGCATTCAGGGGAACATCCATATTCCGCTGACCGAAGATAAAATCACACAAAACTGGATTTCTCATGAAGATGAACGAATCAGCATCCACGGACTATACTACCTATGTATTCAACAAAAGATATTTTGGGGTCTCTACCAGTTCACGGGAGTCTTTCAGGCAATTAGGGGGTGAGGTTTTATGACAGAGGTTCTAAATGTCCATTATCCAACGAGTAACTTTGGAGCACCCCTCCTTCAGGGTCTTTCTGTGTCAATTGGCTTCCGCTGCCCAGTAGCTAGTGTTGTCTTGTGACCTTCTTTTTTGATAAAATGTCATTTTCCGTAGTTCTCTCTAACTCAAACCTTCCGTGGTTATCCAGAATGGTGTTCATTTTACTCGTATACTCGTACTGGGTCATGATGACAACCTAAGAGCTCATGTCTGGCCTGAGAAATGCCAAGCTTCGCACTCTTCTCAATTCTTTAATCACCTAACGGTGTTTGTTCTTTAGACACCGTTGCTGGAGTGTAAGTGCAGATAAAAATTAGTTAGAGTTACTCATGCAACCAATGTGTATCATCAAAAGATATTGAGGATTGCCCCTCTACCCAATATACATATATTTAAGTTGAACTTAAGCATAAAGTTTGTCAAATTTTTTCGGCCCAATTGAAAGGACTACCAGCTGCGTTTGTTTGAAGCCAGCACTGAGACACGTCCATGTCTCTTGATCGTGAACAGAAACGCTGAAAATAACAAGTTCTGATCCTCGCGTTATCGACGACATTTCTCGAAAAAAATCTCGAACCTCATCAGACACACTATTGACAATCCTTTGAAGACTCTAGCAAGTTTATGCTCATTGTTCACAAAGGTTTGTTTATTCACTCAGGGTCGTCCATATGCAAACCTGTCCAGTTAACAAGATTGACGTTATTTCTCGCGAACTTTTCTCTAAACAGCAGCTTGATAAAGGACGTTAGAACTTGGCCTGACGGAATGTATTTGTCTTAGAAGTAGGTATTCGCTCATGCCACTGTTGCTTTGCATTGCAAGGACAAAAAACAGTCCAACGATCACACAAAGGCTAAACTGAGTCTTCTTATGAGAACATTGGAGTGTTCCTGATTATACAATACTTTGTGTGATTGTAGTCATGTATTCACACGTTTGATTTATATGTAATCTGCACAAGGGTAATAAACTGGTAACATATCCCGACATTTGTTATTTTTCTGCCCCCGTGAACTGGTTAACAGTAACTCATTGGTTTAGGAAGCTGCAACATAAAAGCGCTTATTTGTGTTGAACATTCATTCAGCACATCCACAGATTTGCATACACATGTGGATGAATGCATAGCTAATGGGAAGTTGGCAGTGCAAACAAACGGATGACTACGTCTTTGACTATTTTGAAGTAAACTTGGCAATAAAAGATAATTTAGTTCCAAATTGTTTATGAGAAAATCAAGTGGCCTAACAATGGGAAATAGATTATTGGTGATCTTATTATGAGCTATCAGCTCTGAGTTAACTCATTCTGCTTACAAACAGTCACATCTTCAGTTTACTGGAAGTCATACGTTCACTTTTGACATACACACATGGTCCTCAAAAGTCAAATCACTTTAGATCAAATAATCAGATTTCTCATACGGCTTGAGATACAACCAATTAGCCATGGTCGCACTTATGGGAGTCGTAAAAGTTTTCCTGACACAACCCACAAAAAACACTGTTTCAGCAAGATTGTCAAAAATATGCATACACCAATAGATCTACTTTTAATGTGGAGCTGTAACATGATAAATAAATCAAAATGAAGGCTTATAAAGAGTTGCAAGTATGTTGTATGCTGTTGTCTGAAACTGAATCTACTTGATTGGCCCGAACCTAGGCAATACGACGATTTTCTATGGCCAAAAAATTCCAAACTAAACTCTTTGAAACTCTACGGCGGATTATCAAGCGAGATGTAGTATCAAAATCTGAATCATTGTTATCATAGTCAGCCAATGTTGATGGTTGAGACAGGTGCTGGTGTAAGTGCGATAGTAATTGTTTTACTCGTCTGTTTTTTGGTTCTCCATTGTTGGTGAAGCGTCAGTGCGGTGCTTTCACTTACAGCGCGGTTGTTTGTTTGCAAGGTGTAGGCATCTTGATGTTGAATGTTTGAACATAAACATAGCTACTTACTTCTAGTGGTCGGGTCCATAACCTTCCCCTTCTTTTTTATTCTCTCTTCCTACACAGGTTTTTTTCTCGTGGTTGTGCGGCAGTTAATCATCAGTGTGAACCGCTGATATATTGCTGCCTATGATGATGATATCAATGTACTTTGCAATCTCAGCTTTCAATAACTTACCATCCCCAATTTATTTTTGACATTGTTTGAAGATACGACTAACGTGATCGCTTTTATCACGAAGTTCATTCACCACGAAACAGCCAATAACGTCCCTCATTTAACGTTATTTGTTGACGCAGTGGCTACCTTGCCAAAGTACTCAAAGGAGACAACGTTTGCCCCTATTCGTACTACCTTCTTCAGAAGTCTCCCAATGAACAGTGGTGTTTCTGAAAGTTAACCGAAAAGAATGTTTGGCATGCGTTCTCAAACTTGCGGATGGGTAGGAGAAACAGTTTTTTATTACCACTAATGTGAATTCCTCCAGTTCGAAAGTAAATAATTTCAAATGACCCGCATATCCACGACTGTAATAGCCTTCAGGTAGGTATGATCGCGTTATAATATTTACCACGTAAGCTGCATCAAGAACTCAATAATGAATATCATGGACGATAGCAGACGAAAGGTCGTCAGCTAGCCTACAAGGAAAAACACACGGATTTATGACGAAGAGTTTAGTTAGGTTTTATTATTTAGTGACTTAATGGATTCGATTGTCAGATCAACTGAAAGGAAGGTGAATACGACCATTGTTGTTGCTCTGAATCTAGTTAAACTTGTGTCTTGGTAAGTTATCCCTTTTGAAATAACGTGCTTTTTGTCTCCAACGTTAGTTATCCCCACAATGTAAGGCAAACTTTTCCAGTTCATTTTTGTCTATTGATTGCGTTTTCCATACACTCCATACCGTTTCCGAATGCTAAGTTTGCCTCTGGATGCCTGTCGAGTCTCTCGGACGTCCACCACCTGCCTCAATCCATCGATCGACTTTGAAGCAAGTGTGTGGATGCACGTCCGCACGTTACAACACCAGTCTGCGCCAGCCGGTGGATTGGTCACAGAATAAGTCCTCATACACATCCAGGTCTGACCAATCGATAGGAAGATTTGAGATCCAACAATTCTGCCTCAAGTTAGGTATGGGAATTCAGCCTTGCGGTTAGGGTGACCTGCAACAAATGAGATAAGCGCACTCCTATTCCACTTTCATTCTGACTAACGAGCGAACAATACGCCGAAAACGAAGTGGCGAAGAGAATCGCAGCCTTTATTTCGCTCAGTTTGACTTGCATTTAAAGCACAAGCGCACAGAGATGGAACTCAAGTGTGTTGGGCCGTCTGAAGTGCGCCATAGAAGAGAACTTTTAGCACAAACCAGTGGGCTTCTGAACTATTCAGGTCTATCGACAGTTCACAATCCATATAATGCCGGTTTTTGAAGAAGGCGGGTGTGGTAGATTCGGAGTAATATGGTCATATTTGCCCAACTTAGTTTGGTCACGTTCATCAGAGAGCTATTTTAACCGATTTTACCCACTGCAACATAAGAAGAAATAATTGCATCTACTGTACTCTGTAGATTAGTAATCGAAAGATTATTTGTCCCAGAAGCAAAAGTGCCGAAACATAAATTTTACTGAATTAGTTTTTAAGTTTCTCTTCCACCAGGAAAATCCTAACCGCCTGACTAAATTAGAAGATTAACGCGCACATTTCTATTGGCGTTCATTATCATACGCAAACTAACACAAACTGAAAAGTTTTTGCAATACATATTGAACCATTTGGCTCCAGGTGAAACAAACTAAATTTATGACGGCAACTGTTCACCAAGTCCTTGAGAATTTCTGTAACGGAAAACTTCGAAGCTGCTCGACGACCACATTATTTCGTATTTCCCAACTGTTTAGCCACATCTTATCTGATTCAAAATTAATTTCTTCAAAATCACGTACCTCCGTTTTGGCCCTGAACCCACTAATCGGTGTGTTATCGCCTATCGGAAGCGGAAATCGAAATATTAGGCTCATTCTGTTTCAGTACATTATTCTGTTTTATTCCTTTTGTTGCTCTCCGGTTGCACACAAGACTTGACAAGCCCAGTAGCCTGCTTACACCGTCATCATCAGCATCAGAGATTGTAATCAGTGTTGCTAAACTACCATGCGATCATGAAGAAAAGTGCTCCAGCCAGAAAAAAAGAGGGGTGTGAACAACTGAAAGAACAGCTTTGCATGAAACTAACCATACACTATCCATGTGCCTTTACATTACAAACAAAAAACCGAGCCATAAGTGAAAATAAGGCATCAGCAAAATAGCAGCTTCCTCATAGCTTTCACTACCTACCTCACAGATAAATCGGTCACACAACAAAATTCATGCCACTGAGGTTGATTGGCTACCATCTCACCTAACGTCCCCAGCCACCAACTCTGTGAGTTGCGGGAACCCCAGCCCGGGGAAAGGACCCGACCTACAATGGTCAACCTCCAGGTGAACGTCTTCATTTCTCTACGTCACGTCATCATCTCTCCACCTTGCACTTTATATCAATCGGTCGCAGCGTCGGCAACGAGTGATGGGTTTGGCAGACAACTAGCTACCATTCTTAGCACATGGCCTAGCCATCTAAGTCCGTGCAGACGTAAGGACTGAACAAGGGTAACTAGCTTGCTACCCACTACCAAGTATCAGCTTCCCAGCCCCTTCGTTGCTTGACTCGAGCGATGAGGTGCAAATATCGCTGGTCAAACATCGGAAGACGGTTCACGTATTCTACCCACAGCGGTCATGTTTCGCGACCGTAAAGTAGCACAGCCCTCAAAGTCGCTTTATGTGCACGAACCATTAACTTCAAAGGGAAGCCTCTCTGTCATCAGAGGTGTCCAATATTAGCAAACACTGCCCTAATCTTACAGATAGGAGTTTCTATTCCACTCCTGGCTGTTGATACAATTTGCTGAGTACACAAACCGGTCAACAACCTCTATAGTCCTATTACCAAACATTAGGTCTATTTAAACATACAAGTCTTTCAGAAACGTTTTGAGACTGCTAAACGCATTCTGAAATATTTGATAGAACACGGACTAACGTCTAGCGTCGTCCATACCGCTTGAAAATCGTCAAGCAGCAATATCTTGTCGTCAACGTAGTCAGGATCGGTTAGTCTCCGACCAGGTAGAAAGTACACACCGTAATTTCGTATTTACATCAGACAGTCCACTACTTCGCCTGTGACGAAATTAAACGAAATTAGTGTAATTAGGCAGTCTTGATATGCGTCGCCCTTTGTGTTGAAACTGTCAGCCGGGTAGTCGTAGACCTTAACCGCAGTTGAAATATGAGAGCAAAGCGCCGACAGTATGCTCATATACCTTTCCGTTGCATCCCTATGTTTAAGCGATTCTAAAATTGTGAATCGATCGACTGAACCGAACGTGTCTCTGCAATCAGGTAATATAGACTTCTAGCAAAGATGCGTTTTATAAGCTATCGACTCCTGAAGTGCTGTGGGTGGTAGTTTGAAGTAACTAGCAAACTGGTTAGTGCGCTCCACAGGCTTTCTTCAAGTGGTCGAATGTGGTAACATTTTCACCGAGACGGCTGGCTCCCTTATTTGAGTATCTTCAATGCAAGTGTTACGGAGTGCAGATATAAAAGTTGTGCATTTGAAGTTCACATGAAAGTGGGAAAGAAGCGATAGTTTCAATCACAGAATCTAAGTTAGCAAGGTTAAATGGATTTCCCTCGTGAGTTTTGGTGCTTTTCGTTAGTTTTGAGAGGTTTTGACCGTGATACCCGTTTGCGGAGGTGCTCGAATTGCACCGTACTTTGAATTTTCAGTGATTCCCTGACGCAGAATGGTACTAGCCATAATTTGGCCTATTGAAATTCCAGGTTGGGTTTCTATGTATGTGGAAGCACACCGTCTTGTTGGACAAGCCGGAAGAGTTCATTCTACGTTTACCACAGCAGTCTACGGGTAGTCAAAATCACCTAATATTTTACTACCGGAAATGTCATTAAGTGCTTTTGGTCCTGGTTTGTTTATAATTTTGTTAACCTGTATATAGGACATACTGCAGAAAATATCAGCATAATTATCCTTTGCGGTCGGAGAGATGGCCCGTATAATTCCTCGGTGAAAATTGTGAATTTAACACCATTAAATTGGGTATTGTCAAACGAAATTTCTGGAGACGATTGTGAGGAACTCAATAATGTCAACTGTACCTTAGACGTACGCCTAAAATTAAACCAATTTTGACATCTTATATAGTTACATTCTGTTTTCAGCGGAGATCATTTGGGAGGATGCAGCAACGTGGCATACAATTCATTGCCCGATCATTCGAAAAGGGGGAAAATGTAACTAAGGTACAATCGTGCATCTGATTATCACTATTGATGCTAAAGTGTGCAATTCAAACATTCTTTCAGAGGTGGTTATTTCTTTGCAATTATTGTATTGTTCTTGAGGCAAATGTAGACAAAGTTGTAGGGCGATGACTGATAAACTGTAACATATGACTGACCGGTCAGAATAGGAGGTAGCTATCCTGGCCCATGCAGCTGGTTCCCAATTTAGGTGAAAGTAAACGAAGCTGTAATAACGTGTGTCATATCATTTGATCAAGAGGTTCGTATAGAACTGTTTCTTCATAAATTGTTTCTCTGATTGTGCAAACCAACTGCCAAAACTATTCAGAAATTTTGTCTAACTTGCCTATTAATTTTTACACGTGGTCTGTTTGAGAAAGGCTTTAATTCACAAATATTTGCACAGTCTGCTTAACTCATGCGACTGGGGTATAGGGAACTTATCGGTAGATTCAGATCAGCAAATGAAATTAACTGAGACTCGATTACTGTTTGTGACGTAAGTTGATTTTTGTATTTGTCACGTTGCGATCTGTCCGCTTAAAGGTGGTTTAGGAGGTGTATTCAGCGGAATCATACAAACACAGTGACTTTCTCAAAGCAAACGTCGGCTTTTCATACAAAATCGGCGTGCCGTCAATCCGTTCACTGTAAACGGAACGTGTTCGCGAGTTCATTCCCCTTTTCCATCCACATCAGGCTATTTCTGCCAATTGCGGATATACTGACCACTGAGTTCTTGAGTCTTAATATTTCATCTATATTCCTTCCCATTATGGATACATTGTTTTCATGTTCAATATACACATCTTGTGACCATATGTTATGAGTAAAGCAATATTTACAGTTAAATACTCCGTTCATGATCAAACCTGTTTACACTAGTGGTATGTATTGAATGCGAAGCACTTTTTGTGTTGAATTTATCCCAACCCAACGTAGATGAAGCACGTGACGATATGGCTCGTGTGTGGAACTCGCCGACAGGTATGAGTGAGGACTGCCTTTACTTGAACATTTGGACTAGAGCCAGTAACCACTCAGTTGGTCATGAGGCCGAAGGTTTTAATCCTGTCATGCTGGAAAGCAGTGCACTGTTCGGACCAAAAAGCGGTCGCCCCGTCATGGTGTGGATACATGGTGGAAGTCTGACCCGTGGCTCTTCATCGTTGGAAATGTACAATGGAGCGTTCATGGCCAGTAAAGTGAGTTTTCGTTCAGATAAAAAAACGTGCAAAATGAGGTAGACATTTTAGACGAAGCAGACGAAATTTGGTATCCGCAGTCTGCAATTAAATGAACTAGTTAACTCCAGTTGAAGTTTGAGCAAAACCATAAACTGGAAAACAAAACTTGTCCTATGAAGTGTTAGCTTATTACTTAGCCACATTAATATCATGCACATACTTCAATGTAAAAATGGTTGGAAACAATCGGTATATTGTTTTGCGAGAAGGTGCAACATCATTAAGACTTGGTTGACACTTAGTACTGACGCTACCCGCTGATTCTCATGCTCCGGAGTTGTCAAGTGGGTAATGGGGGGCTATGGTAACCGTAAAACGCAGCGCACAGTTGTGGATTGCGCAACCGAATTCCGATCGCTTCTGCAGTGGCCAGATTAGGAAATATGACTCCTCTAGATTGACGGCTGGGAAGGCGGTAAATGGGCTGGAAAGCCACTTCCGGGGAGATTTGGTGCTCTGTGTCTACAAGGTGCGCCAGAATTGCACTCGAAATGGACTTCACCTCGCCCTTAACTAGCCAAGTGGGGTGGTGTTCACGTATCCTCTGAGAAAGGCGCCTGGTTGTGCGACCGACGTAACTTGCTTCACAGGAGCATGTGAAGGAGTAAACACAACATGAAGTCACACATTTAGGCAACGTATCTTTGAGTTGTACGTGGATTACCGGGTTTGATCCGAATGTGATTCGCAGTTGTGTCGCATTGTAGGTATTTTCAATTGCGTTACGTATTCTACGAGTCACCAATTCGGCCAAGGCCTCGCCTTTGTAGTCTAGTATCATGTAAACCAACTTCTTTTCCGTAGATAGGAGCCTAACTTTTGGTTCTGTCAGTTCCATATGTTTATCCACGAAGTTCACAGGATAGGCATTCTCCGCGAATATCCACCGTAAAAAAAAACATTTATGTTCCAATCATATCATCAGTACATATCCTCATAGCTCTGTGTTAAACTACGAACGAGGTTTCTCTTCTGTCTGAGCGGTACGTAACTGAAAAAGTGAGTATACTGGTCGTTCCAGGTCCACTTCCTGTGGTTGGTTTGGCAACGAAGAATACAGAAGATCCACAAAACAACGTTCGACACACTAAAACTTGTTTCAGTTTTTCTACCGTAACGAAGTAGCAACGTTCAGTGACACCTCTCACCCTGTGGTCGCCAGGTTAGATTGAGTAAGAAGCCTGTGTCATCAATCAGTATCACTCATTAAATGGTGCCCTGGCAACTCAGTCTAATGTTTGGTTGACCTCACTTGGAGTCGGTCGGAACGGTTCTGGGCTGGTCGTTGTACGCAAAGGAAGACAACTTCGAAAGAATTGTCAAGCCAGTCCACTCTATATTTCATTGTAAGGCAAAGTGATGGACAGAATGATTTCTAGCATTCAGGTAGCGTAGGACGTACATTGCACTACGCACTCTAGTAGTACAAACAATTAGTCAAGGACAGTTTACACAGACTAGCCAGCTCAGACGAGATATTGAAAGGCAAATGGCTTCGACAATCGACTAGCTACATCTTTGTATATATGCACACGGTTCACTGTGTCGGCTGGGTTGCAGTGCCATTGAAGGAGCAGTCAACTACTGTAGAAAGACGACGTATCGTGAGATGCTAACAGTTCACTCACTGTTTTCAATCGCGAACGTGAAGCATTCGTTTATCTAAATTATGTTGGTAGTTCGGTTGTTCTTAACCGTGCAAACAAAAAACGGAGTCTTATGTAATCTACGCAAATTCACAGACCAAGCATTAGTTTAATCAGGGCCAACTTCCAAAAAGTGGGAAGTACAAAATCAATTTGTGGTTGCTCTGAATAGAGCATTCTACGTTCACTGAGAGCATGTGGGTTTACGGTTGTGACCCAACCGTTTCAACGTTCATCGCCTGCATACAGCATCGTTCCACGTGACGAACGAAGCTAGCGCAATGGTCTCCGGTGACGTCGCACATGGCAGACATGACTACACTTTCCAGGGCCCGCATTCTCCACTCCTGTTGACTTTGCACACCCTGAGGATCTCCGGTTATTATTGTCTCGTGGTGCATCTGCAGCTGTCTTTTAACTCTTGCTTTCACCATGCTCCAGACATTCTCAATTGGATTCAGCATTGGTGAATAGGGTGCCAATCGTAAGATTTGTCCTCCATTGTATAACTCCTCAGCAAAAACACTTTCCAGATCGGTGTGACACGGTGCGTTGTCGCATATCAGCACAATGTTTGACATGGATGTACTGATCTTCATCTGATCTAGCAGGGTTCGCAGCCAGCCCTTGCAATCGTTGCTGTTGTATGCTCCCCGCCTCGTCGTATAGCCTACTATCGAGGTTGGTGTCATAGCTCCAATCAAATGAAGATTACGGCCTCGGCTGTTTGTTACAGAGACGCACGCTCTCGTCCCTTTTAATGAACGTCCCATTGACCTTGTACAGAACAAATTGAAGTTTGTCTCATCTATCCAGCAAATAGTCTTGGCATTTGCATAGCACTCCATCAGTCGATATGCAAACAGTCGCCGTAACTCCAAATTCTCATTTGAGTTCATACCGATGGGTACTTGGCGCAGTTTCTTGACAGTTATGCACCGGCCATCCAAGTATCGACTAATCGTTGTGGTCGACAACTCTTTCTCAAACTCAGCCTTCACGCGCAGTCTCAAAAATTGCAGTGTAATCGTTGGGTCCACGGAAATCCACTCCAGCAACATGTCGATCTCTGATTCTGTCAGAATCTTGCTTCTGTGTCCTTTACGAGGCTGAGCCTCATAACTGATGCAATCCACATGTAGCCACTTGTAAGCGGTATTACACTTGACTCCGTTCAGAAGGGCAACCGTGCGCCAGTCATCACCCCTTTCAAATGCTTCGATAATACGTCTGCGTGTTTCGGGGCTGATGCAAGTGTACTTGCGTCCGCCAGCCATGTGTGTGAGAGAACTAATGAAAATGTTCTCAAAAACTGGTTAACTCTCACATCAAAGCTCGAAGTCTACCACGACCCCAAAGCTGACGCCTATTGGACGTGAGATTCACAGACACCCCTAACCACTCGCAACCCTTTACCTGTCAAAGGAACCAATACGGTCAGTGGTTTGATGAATTAGTAGGAACAGGGTCAGGTGATCTGTGCTCCACTTTGGCCGCTAATCCCGTTCTCATTAAGTAAATCCGTTGACACCCCTCGATTAACCCAAACCACTTCCTCTACCAAAGTAGTCAATGTGAAGCACTCTAATTAAGATTGGTCGTCCCTTACGGTTAGTTGGGCCAATCGCGTTCTTGCCGTCACGTCCAAGAATCCAAGGTGGAAATTCTAATGCACCAAAGTGATTTGCTTTAGCACGTAATGGAAAATCTTGTGCCTAGAATGGAAACAGATATGGAAAATGGTATAGAGGAGTTCAATTTCGTAATCTGGCCACCGCGGAAGCGATCGGAATTGGGTTGCGCAATCCACAGCTGTGCGCTGCGCCCTACAGTTACCATGCCCCCCATTACCCACTTGACAACTCCGGAGATCAATTTTGTCACCTAATTGTCGTCCAATTCACAACCGTTTGACGTAATTGTGTGGCTAATTGCTCTTGATTTTTTCTCGCTTGACAACCATGACGGTATAAAATGTTATGTAATTGACCCGCTGATGAATAACCGAAAACCGACTGTTCGCCAAAATCACCTTTGACTTCCAATTAACTCATGGATCTATTCGAATTGTATTCTCATGCTGTTTAACTTTTTTAGCACAATATTCTACTAACGAGTATGCACTTCTCGCTGCTTGTTGAGTCGTATTCCGTTTAATCTCAGAGTAATCAATGAGAGAAACGGAGGAAAATTGCATCGATCATTTCAGTCACTTGCCAAGTTTGATCGGCGCATGTTATAAACTCTCATTTCCGATCGATACGTTGTGGGTGAAATGGCCGTTACTCAGGTTTAAGCACTAGGTGTGCCACTTGTAGCATTTACTGATGAAGGCCGCCTGATAGGGGTTAAGTTACTCCGCTGGTGTAATCTGGAAAGTCACAATTTACGCTGGAAGTACGACGTTCCCCGTTAGTGACATCGCCCGTAAGTTCCAGCTGAATTGTGCTTTCAGGTGCGGTGGTTATTGTGAGCAGAGAGACATTATGGTAAGCGAATTAGGCGTTCTTCCAAATTGTAACCACAAATTGCACAAAATCCTCCGCCGTACTATACTATGGGCTGAAATATACAAGGTATATAAACGCACAGTATGTAAATAATCTGGTTCACCTTACGTAGATTAAGTAGAAAACGAGTTCAGTTTTATTTACTTGAACGTAATATTTTGGACAGTGTTCTCTCCTTTTTTCATCTGTAATTTCATTCTATGTGAATGACATGCTCCGACGTACCCGTTGAGTGGTACGTGTACGAAAACGTACACTCACGTACATGCACGTGTGCGTATACGTAGTTTTTACCCCAGTGTAGGTGATGTTGTTTCCGTCGCACACATGAAGTTAGATTCTACATATTCGTCGTTGAACACTTCAGAATGTTGTCTGCCTATCAGACCATGTCTACCTTTAAATTGTTGCAGTTTTCATACCTGAAAATCTGCGGACAGTCTATTTACTATAACGCTTCCTTCTGACACTATTGGACCGGAAACAGGAACAGTTGCAAATGAATTCTTTTCCAGTCATTACCAAACATCATTATCAATATGAGAACCTACAGTAACAGTCTGATGACTTTTCCGAGAGGTGCTACCACTTTTTCCCTAGTGCGAGCAACGTTCTCCACACCATAAATAATGTTGGAAATCTGCTTCCATCTCGATTCACAATCATTTGGGTTGATGTTGAATCAGCTCACCACTAACCTTTTTTAACAACATCATTTCATTGAAAACTCAGTTCCCGGCCATTTTGCAACCGGGTGTGTTGATAGATGGTTAAATGAGTGTCCATTAGCTGCTACACTTTTTGTCAACTTAACTGGCCTACTGACTGTTACCAGGTTATTCACACTTGTAACGTGAACGAAACATCTGGCTAACCGTGCATGTTACAGCAATAAGCAACGTCCACAGCTTTAGGTCTGTGTTGGTGACCAGCACTCGGTGGTAAACTTCCACTCACCTCACCCGTGGTTTGACGTTTGAATCTTTGAGCACTGTTGTAATTTGCGTAAGAAACCAATCTTTCAAACAGCAGCTTTCGGTCACTGTTATCAGTCTTTTACGACTAAATAAGGTAGGCGTAAGTTATTTATGGAAATTATAACGTCAAATAAGTCAGCAAATATCACGGAAGTGGTGCGGAGAAGGATGGGAATGTCGTTGAATGCAATAGTGTCACACGTGCCTGTCATAAGACACGCGCTCGTCCATGTCAAATGGTTCATACTCGTTCGGGTTCCAAGTGGCTGTGGTATGACTGGCCAAATAGGTGAAGGGATTTTACGAACTGTTTATAGGTTCACAGGCGAGGATTGTGGAGTCTGACAAAAATAGTCTTGGCCGCTGATAACAGCCACACCCTGACAGCTCTGGAGTGGGCTTGAAGAACCTTGTAGATGACTCGAAAGGCTTCATGCAGATTTATTTGGTGGCCAGTGTCAATTAAATGGAAATCAATCACACTGGAAGTGGACTGTCTCGAACCGTTGTGCAGCCACTTTGAGAAGCGTTCATAATTCCTGTCCGATAGCTGCTTTGTGTTTCTCTCAACGTAACCAACTTGACAACAACAGGTGAGGGAGTAGATACAAGAAGACGGATAGAACTTGGGCAATTTATATCTAAAATGTGGCACCAATACCAGGCAGGTGTCGAACGGCACGTTGTCCTGCTACAGGGTAGGCACTCTTGATCTACGACACATTATTTCATTGTTAACTTCAACCTTATATAAGAGAGATGAAAGTCGGCTTCTCTTCGCTGTTTGGACGAGTTCAATTTTCGTACCGGGATGCAAATTTTAATCGGAATCGCTCGAGCTATCTATATCCAGTGAACGTTTCTCAAGCATACGTTACTTCCTCCAGACGAAGAGCCAAATTTCTTTCGTTTTATTATGTGCTGTCAGTCAACGAGCTCATCCATCTTATGCGTGGGTGGCATTGTCTTGATTAAAAAGTTTCTCTCATGTTCGAAGGTGATGCCATATGGTAAGCCATTTGGCACACAGCGCTCCGGTTACTGTTGTGAAAAAGGTCTGCTTTTCGAGCTATTCAAGTGTTGTTTCGTATGTAGTTTACTAATTTCGATACCGTCAGAGTAGTGCTTATAAAGTTGTGACTGTACTGCAGAGATAGCTTTAACACAGCGGGCTGGCCTACCGGATTTTTACTGAGAAGCATAACAGCAACGTAGCATGTCACGTGTTCATGACCGAACATTAACACAAGGCATCAGTCTGTCTATAGGAACCACAAAGGTGTGCGACTGATTTTTTTAAATGTAAATGTGTTTAACATCGTGTGCTCTTGTTCAACCCCATACCAAACCTTCGCATTGGTATTCAAAGAAGCTAAAGGTAGATGAATCTAGACTTGGATAGGGAAACTGTGTCTCTTTAAGAATGGCACACACAATCGTCAGATTGAACCAACAACAATCGGTGGGAATCTTCCTAATAAATCGTTTCGTCAAGACATAGAAGAACCACTTATTTGGGTTTGTGACTGCAGGTTTGGAAGCGCTAACGAACCATGAAATCTGCATTAACTATGTACATGTCTTACATGCCCTCCTTTGGTGACCGGTTCATTCAGGTTAAAGAAACCTCCAAGTCATTGGTAAAAGTTTATCAGAAAGTGCACTTACTCACTGTTTATTAATTGTTCT
Source organism: Paragonimus westermani (assembly GCA_008508345.1). Taxonomy (NCBI): domain Eukaryota; kingdom Metazoa; phylum Platyhelminthes; class Trematoda; order Plagiorchiida; family Troglotrematidae; genus Paragonimus; species Paragonimus westermani. Next base: position 57,658 of record QNGE01001203.1, read on the forward strand.
GGAATTGTGAATTCTCAATTAACCCTAAGTCTATCGTAAATACTAGGGTATGTTTTAATCGGCTCCATTTTGCTGCACATAACTGGTATGAACAGTCCACTAGTAAAGGGCGGAGGTAGTCCCAGATTAAGAATGATTGAAGGGTTACCAAATTTAGGATACTGTGAACCGACTTGCCCTGCAGCGAGATCGGTAAAATGATTTTCTTTTTTTACTGTTATTAAATTGTCCATGATTCGAGCATAGGCTTCTAGAACAAAAAACCAAACATGATAGAAACTTTATTGTTGATATGGTTCAAGGATAATCAATGTTTATTTGTGGCAGAAAAACTGTTTACTTTGTTGACTGCATCTATCTATTCCAGTTTGTGATTCCCTGAACTTTCCGGTTTCAGCGTAAGATCGTATTTTACAATGAACGTTTCTTCCGAGGTTGACATTATTTGTTTGCTGTAAATTCTCTTTCTATACCCAACAATACTTGATTGTATTTCGTCTTCCTGTCACCCTTATTTACAGATGGATGTCGTACTTGTATCTATTCAGTATCGTCTTGGCCCGTTTGGTTTTCTGTATCTTGGCACTGATGATGCACCAGGAAATCAGGGGATGATGGATCAGGTTGCCGCCTTGGAGTGGGTACGCGAGAACATAGCATATTTTGGGGGCAATCCAAAACAGTAAGCACTTTGCGTGTGCATCGCTGTAGGTGTGCTTTTATACTGAAAGATCAGAATGACTCTACATAAATTCACCAAAGATGAGCACGTCATTTTTTATCCATTGACTGTTACTATATGATAGCTGTACTCCACGACCGGATTAGTCTTGCATGGGACTAATCAGAAAGAAATCGGAGCGTTCGAATTCGTGCATAACACCTCTCGTGCTTGATACCTTGTGTATTTGGTCATTTTGTTTTAATGACCTAATTCTCAGTATTCGGGCTCAAATAACTAGAACTGATTTCTGCCAACATTTCAGAGCGGACGTGAATATAAATGCTTCATGGAAAACATCCGTTAATCTGATGAATACATTCACTGAGAAATTTTTTCTGGACAGGCCATACAACAACATGCATAACTGTTCGTGACGGATAAGGAACATGTACGACATATCATTCAGTCTCGGTTCTAGTTGATTAACTTTGTCCTTGTAGCTCAAATTCCCCTCGAAAACAGCGGGTTCATTTTACGTTATGAGTCGCATACATACCAACCCATTTGAATACACTTTTTGACTAGAACATCACAATGTTGGCTTGTTAATTTAATGGCGGTCAGCAGAAAGATACTCCAGCACCGTTAACATTTCCAACAGCCGTGGTCAACCTCGCATCGATAAAGTCCGTACGAAGGACTCACACACCTTATCAGTAGTCTTTTCGTGTTATGAATCTTTTGTTTTTTATCCTCTGGTTGTGAACAACATGCATCACAGATTACTGTGACAGAAACGAATAACCAAGAATTACCTGAAATCAGTAAAAATGTTGAGTGGAACAATTGGCACGTGACTCATATGATTTGGCAAAATGAAATGATAACACTTTACGAAAGAGTGCGAACTACATGTACCACAGGGTCTTGCTGATAAATGCGCGAGCGGACTTGATAAGTGTGAGAGAAGTTTAAATTACGAAACAGGAAAAGCGGTGCATAGCTGAGAATTTCAAACATAAAGGTTCATAAGAAGTTTAAGAGACTGCCCCTTAGGTTATCGGTACACTACAGATCTGCTAGGAAGCCATGAAGTGAAGAGTGAATTGCAGTTAACAAAGAGTTGATAGAAGTTTAAGACAGTAAAAATTACGGTCACTAACTAAGAATATCGGCAGAGAAGTGAGGCAGTAAGTAGTTTTGGTTATACTTGTTTATGCTGTCACTTTTGTGAGAAGATTTATACCGACGCACAATTCTTGTGATCGAATACAACTGGATGTAAGACAGAATTGAATAACTGACAATATAAATTAAAACTTCTTTGTTAACTACTTGGACTAGCGCCTTCCAATTCAGGTATTGGCTGAATGTTTCAATCTGTCTGTTGATACTTCATTTCTCATCAACTACAGAATCACCTTATTTGGACACGCAGGAGGGGTGGTCTGTGTAGCACTTCATCTTCTCTCACCCACCTCAAGCAGCCTGTTTCAGCAAGCCATTCTTCAAAGTGGTTCACCTCTGGCTTGGTGGGCTGTGGAAAGCCCACATACCGCATTAGATAAGGTAAGGTGGTGCCAGTTTTCTCAATTACTCCAGAATATAACTTCATTATGACAGTAAATTAATGGCTATCTGTGAAAACGTTAACCTATACCAATTTGTTCATCATAGCGCAGTTAATAATTACCTAGATTTTATGGAGTCATATGAATAACCACTTAACAGTGTCACACCTACATCATTCTGGAAATACAAACTTTCTGTTTGTTCACTGATTTACTTTTTATCGTGCGTTCTACAGGTCACCCTATTGTTTTTGTACTTGTTAACCGAAGCATTTACCAGTCTTCGCGAGAAATAACGTTTCTAGGTCTTACATTTAGCTATAACGCCCAGAAATTTGGTAACAAGATGTTGGAAGGATGATTACAGCTTCGGTGTATCCAACCAACGAAGCAAGCAGAATTTACAAATAAACTCTGATGAGTTATAGAAATTGGACAAGTAAGGTTTCAGTCCCATATGACGAACTACAAAGGATTGGCAATTGGCAATTTGCACGGATTGATCTAGTTTATGCGCCTGTTTCCCGTACTGCTACTCAATTAAGAACGTTATGACAGAGTTCCGCAGTGTAGTTTGAGGTTAGTTCAATGAGTAAAAATTGTAGGTTACTTACTTTCCTGCAGTCCTCATAGCTTGATAATTAAATGGGTGATTGGAACGTGTCAGTACCAATCTGATGAACTTACCACATTTAATTCTTATGGCCGGCTAACATTTTTATACTGCATTAGGAAGTGTTTCTTGTAGTAGAAAAGCCAGTTTGGTTACAGAATTGCAGTGAACCATGTTTGGCCAACCTTTGGAACTTCATTAAACAATACCTAACTGAGTGACAGACTCCAAAGGTTATTTTTTGCTCACGTTACACTTCTCAACCCTGTCCTGACTACATACTAAACAATGGCCATACTGTTGTTCTGGTTGTCTACAATTCGAGTAGCCATTAATCCGCTTTTCTACCGATCTGGTCACCATGACAATTCTGGTCTAGCCATACCGTTGTATGGCAGTACATAGTGGAAACCGTAACATCGACTTACATCTCATACGCGTTCTGTTTTTTAGTATGACCCGTGTGCAGACTGTTTGTCACGATGCGTGTTGCTTTGTCGTTATGTGATGATTGCACAGTTCTGCAAACAGGTGTGGCAGACCACCTTTTAGTGGTCTACAACACCTTAATTTATTAAGGTCACACTCAATAAACCCCATTGTCAGTTTTCAGCGCCTATCTATTTTGACAGTTCTGACGAACTATTGTTGAACTATTCGCCGTGTTACCCTCACTTCGATGACGTTTTCTTGAAAAAAAGAGCGCCCTTCAGAAAGTGCTTCCTGTGCTGTATTGAGTTTACGTAGTGTTGTAAACCCTCAGCCTAATACGCTGGTTCATACACGGTAGAGTAATGCCATTGATAGAAATCAATTCTTCTGCTCGTCACAATTACTAAGGAAAATCTTGGTCTCGAAAATACCGCGGTGTTCCCCGTTAATTGCGTCCAAGATAAACCAAAAGACGGGTGCAGAAAGCAACCTTGTTCTGCTCCAACAGGGAGAAAATTGTGTGATATTTGTTGGGTGCTTAGCGACCTGCAAACATTCTAGAATAAGGAAACCGAGGGACAGTCATCAAAAAAAGTAGTTGAGGTCACTAGGCCATCAATGAGCACAGCGAAGTAAAGGTCGAACAGGTAAATGAAAAGCGAATGTTGACTCTCGACTATTCACAACATTTCAGCTTATTTCGATTGGATGGAATGGTTTTCTCGTGGAAGGAGACGGTTTTGGATGGAAAAATAGATTTGTCTAACACCTTGTAGGTTGTTGGGTTCAATCGTAAGACTTCTTCCGAAGATCGACTTGAGTGGGTTTGACCGGTCCGCCACATCCGTTCGTCCGTCGTCTCCACCTCACGGGATACTTGCCCTCAGCGTCCTGGGACTGCAACGTCGGTTCTGATGAATGTTTGGTTTTGGTAGGGCGTTCTTTCTTCTTCAAGCCGAATGCGTCCAGTAATACGCCGAGTTGTGCGATTGGTCCTACCGCGTCGCACTATGCATCTCCGCAGTTTCGACGTATCTGGTTTGCCTGTCGCACAAGTGGCTTCGCCCACCTTCACCTCAGAAAACTGAAGCTTTCCGTTGGAGGTTGTTCCTCCCTTCCCTACAGGGGACGGCTCGCCGTTCATGAAGTATCATTCATGTGCTCAGTGTCTTCGATTGTACTGTCTTTCCATTCTTGCATTGCGCCCTCCCCTCCTGTGTGAATGCAGGACTGTGCTATCAAACGCAATTCTCAGTTTCGCAGTGAACATGGATTTTACAGGCGACTTGCCGTCTAAGACGTTCGGATTTGAGGTTGTCCGCTAATTGGTCAAGATGGTCTGTAAAACATGATTTGGGGGGCTTTCTTCTCCGGACTTCAACAATGCTCGCTTCAACGTGTCGGCAAACCTTTCAGCTTGTCCGTTCAACTGAAGATCTTAAACTGAAGATCGCATGTGTTGGATGCCCAGCTGTTGGAAATAGTTTTCGAAGATGGTAATGGTGAACTGAGAGCCGTTTTCTGTGACCACCGTCTCTGGCAGTCCAAAACAGCTGAAGAGTTCCGATAGCTTCTGTATGGTGATGTTCGTATTCGGCTGTCGTAGGTTGTGAACTTCCGGCCACTTGGTGTAGACGCCGACGATGACCAGATACTTTTTCCATCAAGGATTCCGGCAAAATCCACGTGGAGCATTTACCAGGGCCTTTGGGCTGCTGGCCAAGTGTGCAGTTCATATTTCACGGGGTTTTTCGCAGCCAGACAACACGATGTGCATTTTTGGCAGTGCTTCTCAATTGGCCTGTCTATTCGCGGCCAGCAGGTAAAACTGCGTGCATTGTAGAATCACTTGAGCACCTGCCGTTGGATGGCTTTCCGGACTACTCTTCCATCGAAAACCATGGCGCAACAGTCCACGATCGCAGGGGTCTCTCAACGGTGGAAGTATTCCCACAAGTCGTCATGGAGGTCTGCGTGTGGTCGAGTTGTGTGAATGAACGACAGTTTTTGCTCGAAATCGAGTCCAGTTTGATCGCCTCCTTGATAATCTCTGCTGTCAGTGGAAGTGCCCTAGCAGCCTCGCAGAGAATGATGTGTACATCAGGCTAACTGTTGATCGTTGCGATTATTGTGTCTTTATCGTTCGGTGCCTGTGATCCGATGAGTCTGGATAAGGCGTCAGTCTGATGTAAGCTAGTTGTGAAATGGTACTGTATCGTGAAGTCGTAGGCAAAAAGTATTGTTACCCATCTTTGCGAGCTATTGGCCATGTAAACCGGGGTTCCTTTCTTTGAGCCGAACACTACGAGCTACGGTTTGTGACCCGTCAACAAACAGGCATGTCGTCCGTACAACATTTTATGAATCTCCCTCACTGCGAAGATTATTGCCAGAGCCTCCTTCTCGATCTGACTGTAGTGTCGCCCATAGGGTATGAGCGACCTTGATTCATGCGCGACTGCTTTTTCCTTTCCATCTGGAAACGTATGTGATATCGCAGCATCTACTCGACAGTTGGATACGTCTGAAGCCATGACAAGTGGTAGCTTCGGATCGTAGTGCACCAGCAAAAGGTCTGAGGTCAGTAAGGCTTTGATGAGATTAAAGGAATGTTGATATTCTCTTGACCACTCCCACGTGGCATCCTTAGATAGCAAACGGTTCATTGGCGTTCGGGTTCGATGGAGCTCTGGGAGGAAGGAACTGTAGCAACTGACCATCCCAAAGGAAGACCGTAGAGTTGGCATGTCCATTGGAGGCGGCATCGTCTTTATGACTTCTACTTTGGCAGGACCATGTCGTTGGTCATCTTTGTCCACAGTGAATTCAAGTTATTTGATGTTGGACATTTCAAAGCTGCACTTATCGTCGCGAAGTCGAAAGCCATATTTACCTAAACGAGAAAGAGTTTGGTCCAGCTTCTGCTCCAGATCTTCTCCAGTGTGGACCATGACTATGATGTCATCTAGGTAGGCAGTCTCACTGGAAATATCTGTGAGCATCGTATCCATCACCTGTTGGAAAGTGGCTGGCGCTTTTTTTTATGGTGAATGACAGGTGGTTGAATCGATAAAGTCCTTCGTGAGTATTAATTGTTAACAATTCCTTAGACTCTTCAATGCCTGGCGGTTGTAAATAAGCCTCGGCCAGATCAAGCCTTGAAAACACTTCCCGCCATTCCGCTTCGTGAAGAGATCCTCCGGTACTGACAAGGGAAAATGATGCGTCTCAAAAGCGTCATTTAGACCTGTGGAGTAGTCTGAACAAAGTAGTACTGTTCCGTCTGCCTTTTTAACCACGACCATAGGAGCAGCCCATGCTGAATAGTTCTCCGGTTCAATTACTCCAGCTTGCTGAGGACGTTCCATTTCTTGCTCGATAGCTGCCAGCGCGAATTTCTTTCCACGATATTAGTATGGATTAACCTGCTGCTTTAATGAAACCTCTCCATTTAACCCGAGGTATTCAAATTTTTGTTCAACCGCTAATTTAACAGCATTTAAAACTGGTCGTAAGTTCACATTTGCATAGACATCCTATCCAGCCTCTTTTGAAATGAAACATCAGATTCGAGTTTCGCTTTCGTTAAAGTTTGGATGCCGTGCACGTCTGTCTTGGTAGGGATTCGAGCTGTGGATATGTTCGCATGGAGCGATCGTGTCGACCATCATGCCAGTGACTCCACATTAGTTTCCATAAAATTACGCAAACAACGTGATTTTTCCTCATTTCACAAAGTTCTTCTTCAACAACTTGGATAAAAGACATCGATAACAGTGTGCCCTCGCCATTTGCATTCGACCTCAAGTTAAATTCATAGTTAATGTTTAACTTACAAGTTACGGGGATTTTCGAAAAGGGCATGCATAATTTGGCTGGTTAGTAAGCTGTCGTTATCCTTAAGTACTCACCGGCGCTTTCAAATGTTTCGAATATGCACATGAATTAGGTTCAGCATTTCTACTGGTTTATCTGGCTACATCCAAGCCTTTCTTGATTTAGAAAGAGAAAAACCGTTTTAAACCTTCGGGAATTTTGTATATTCCGTGCACCAGTAGCTGAACCACAAGGCGTAGTGTACGATCCTCTCCTTTAGAATGAATTGACCCACCATGGTTGCCAAAAATCCATCGGTCAGATTGCTGTACAAACAACATGATTTACATAACATGAAGACAGACGACTATTTGAACAATGATATTCTTACAGAAGAGATCGATTAACCTAAAAGTATGGGAAAGCAGTGTTTGATTTTTCTTAGCCAGTGCAAACACACTGGAAAGGGGAATATCAAGAGCAAGAACAGTCTCAGCTGCACCAAACCTTAGCGCCACAAGTTAAAACTAACTACACTCTATGTGGGCTTCTATCGAGGTGGCAAGAAGACTATCAAATCAGAGGTAGATTTAACAACAAGACTGGTGGTTAATTATCCTCCCGGTTCATAGCCAAAAACGATGGTTCACTAAGATTTCTTCTAGGTCTGCAGCTGTTTGTCTTGGTTGACGCTAATTTATATGGCCCTGTCGCTTTAGGGATACTGTTGAACGCAGATGAATTGCAGTGTCCTGAATAAGCAAAAGCTGTACTAAACAACTTGAACTGACATTACCAACGGTCCCTTGACAGCAGCTTGGTGCTTAAAGTCAATAAATGCGAAGTTGTACACGTTCCTCATCAAAACAGTGTTGGCTATAACGTTGGCAACATTACACCCATATTCGTATGCCAGCAAGGAAGACAGGAAACTGGAAGGGTTAGTTTTGAGGACCACCTTTGAAAAAACACCTCTCACTTATGTTAACTCTTTAACACTGTACAGATTAGCCACATTATTGCAATATGCTAGATATTTTTGAGTTACTTTTGACACAAGCAATTTATTACGTTTTACCCGAGAGTAATGGTTGGACCGGTTACCGTAGCGGTTATAAATATACAGTTTGTGCAACATCGGAAATTTTAGAAGTCCCAGAAGCTCTTAACATAGTGAACTAATCCTTCTCCTTTGGTTTCACTTTGGTTCTCAAAAATAACTCATTGAAAGAGACCATAGACTGCTTTTGTCGTTCCCAAAAGGAAGACAAGTGATTACCTACCAATAAAAAACCTGAACAACCGTTTTGGAGCTGCAGCCACAATTTTTCTTTTCAGTCTGAAGGAAAATGGTATCGGCAGAAAGATAGATGAGCAATTAGATTGACAGGAGACCACCAGTATCTTGATTTCCCGATCACAAAGATTGACGGCGTTTTTAAATTCCTTGTAGATGTGCCGCTTCTATGAAAGTTGTTTTGATGGTGTTACCTGCATAGGAGACCAATAAAACAAACCCAGTAACATGCCTATACTATCGGCAGTATCAGGTTTTAGTTTTAGATTTGAAAAGATCGCGAAAGACCCACCTCCGTCCGTCCAGATGGTTTGTCGAAAAACGTGAAACATACAGCAACAGCTTTTGGACAGGCCATTATCCACACACTGGCAATTTTTCTAGATGAGAAGAGAATAATCCTATTTGTTGCTTAGGAAGTCCAGCTCAAAAGTGCATTCAGATGAGGCTATTGCATACAAACTTACATTCTTCCTAGGTTCAATCTTTGAACATTGCTACAAAGAAACATGTCCGTTGAAAAGGATGGTTCCTGGTCACCCAGAGCACAGAAGAAAACCGGTTGTGCTCCATTACAGTTTATACTAAACAAGAAACACAGAAAAGCTGGTGAAACATATTCTGCCGCAAAACTACACATTACAGTGTATTCCGCAGTATTTTTGCTTCTCTAATGAAGGACAAACTGCCTATCCGTATTAATTCTCCCTCCGCTTACTAATCCGATCGTTCATGCTGAATGAGCTACGAATGTGCACAAAGGGTTACTTTCCAAGACGCTCCTAGGATGGCCCAGTCCGAGGTTGACCGAATAGTGTGAGCCAGTGACTATTATACGGTTGAAAAGAAGCGGAACACTTCTGAGTCAATTTGAGTTAGCAAGTTCACTGCGGCCAATTGTTGACTATACAGAAACCCCAACATATGCCCTAGCTAAGTTTTTGTTTCGTATTGTTAAACCTCTTGAACAGTGCACAGAACATTCTATTCGGAATTCCACACAACTGGTTACCAAGCTGAGGGAACTTAGTTTAGGCCTGGATGAATATCTGGCCAGCTTTGATATTGTTTCGCTGTTCATCAACATTCCAGTGGGAAAAGTCTGCAGGTGATTCGCTAGCGTCTTGAAGCGGATGCCAGTCTAGCTGACCACACAGGTTTATCAGTCAGTGAGGTAGTGGAAGCTACGGAGCATTGCTTACGGTCTACCTTCTTTACGTTCAGGGGGATCCTCTATCAGCAAACAGACGGAGTAGCGATGGGCTCACCGATTTCTCCCACGGTTGCTAACCTGTTCATGCAAGATCTAGAAAAAAAGTTGCTCTCCAACTTTCCTGATCCACCTAGAATTTGGTGGAGGTATGTCGATGATACGTTCGTGGTGATACGTAAAGAAACTGTTGATAAATTCATGGAGCGCATAAACTCCTTTCATCAACACATCAAATTTACAGTTGAGCGCGAATCAGTGGACCATGGGCTGAGTTTCCTAGACTGCAGAATACGCAGGACAGCCGACGACAAACTGGACACAGGCGTGCACAGAAAGGACACCCATTCTGATCGGTACCTTTGCTTTAGCTCAGAACACCCCATGTGCACTAAGAAAGCAGTCGCATCCAGTTTATTTCAGAGGGCCTTGTTGTTAACCAGTTCCGAGGACGAGCTCTCGAAAGAATACAAGATTGTGAAGTCGACACTTAAAGCTAACGGTTACTGTGACAGGATTCTACGCCCAACTCAGGAGGCACATCACAACAAGATCAACGAGCACAGGAACTGGCTATCGACTATTGTTATTCCGTACAGAAGGAATACATCGGAAGATCTTAGACGGGTCCTCAACCAGTACAATATCAGAGTGGCATTTAAAGCCACAAACACGTTAAGGAATAAGTTGGTCCACTTGAAGGACAAACGAACAGTTCTGGAGCAGTCAAACTGTGTTTATCGAATTAAATGTAAAGATTGTCAAGCCTCGTACATTGGACAGATTGCCCGGCAACTTGAAATACGCACTAAAGAACATGTAAGGTGTAGTAAGAAGCCCCCTACTGACGCTGAGCAACTCCGGAAATTAGAACACCATTCAGCCATTGCTGCACACGCGATCCTCAACCAACACCAAGTTGACCATCCGACTGTACTAAAAAGTGGTTATCGTAACCACAAAGAACGTCTAATGGCAGAAACCTTGCTGATCGCTAATACACCACAGGTGGTGAATCGCTCCGATGGCCTGGGATTGTCAGTTGTTTGGCACGATTTACTGGGTGAAAAACAGTGACACCACGTCCGAAAAGGTGTGCGGATCCCTGTCACCCACCCTATCCCAACAGTCCACACGTATGTGGATTGATCGTATACATGCACACAGAGATTGCACTAACTATCCAGCCTTGTTTGCGTCTGGGCTCGTCACGTGTGACCTCAGGTGAACCGTGAATCCATGGTAGATTGTCCACACACCGCGTGTTGAACACACATGCGTGCGAGGTGATGACTACCTCATTTGAAGCTTGTACAATGTGAATTTTCTGATTTAAATCGCTTGATAAAGACTCTCCGAGAGGGTCGAAACGTTGCGAAACCGATAACTCTTTGGTTTTTAACTCGTTGTGGCTTAACCAAGGATTTACTTGATAACTCACGAAGTCTGTTTGAAACAGACCGAGCGCAATAAGTTTGCCGTTGCTGAGGTCATCACAGTCCACAGGAGCACTTTATGAGACCGTTCGGTTGGTCACATGCATCCCACATGACGAACGTGGATATAGCTCAGTCACCGCTCTTATCATAAAACATGACCATCAGTTCATCCCGTCTTCCTTACCAAATTGTGATTATGCAACCAATGCTTAGGGTTTTCGGTTGCATTTGTGTTATTCACACCACTAGTGCTGTCGCACCGTCTTCTTACATGCTGTTATGATCACCGACAGTAGGGTACTATTAAGCCGGCTCATATAGCAAAGCATTAGGCTCGATTTCAGCTATTCCTACTTAGCTGTCTGGTAACTGATTGGACATCCGAACTCGTTATTATATTCGCTGCATCGTTGAAATGGTCGAAAGCGGTTGAAAAATGTTAGTTCTATAACAAACAAATGACTTGCACACTGGTTCGTGTTCTTCTGGTGGTTCTGACGTAATCTACCGTATATATGGGCAAACAGAACGAACTTTTTGGTGAACGCTGCTTCTAACATTGTTCCCCTTATTCAACAACCCTCTTCGTTAGGAGTGTAGCTGAGACCGGTATAAACAGTAGTTCGTTCCATTGAACGACGGTGTGAGGGGATGAGTAGTAACAGACAGGAAAGTAACAGGGATTCTCATGTTTCACATAGTAAACTATTGAGCTAATAGTGGAATTAAAGTCTCCGTACAAATTGTGTAAACCTATTCACATTTGTTTCTGTGGTGAAACTATTGAGCAACTATGAGACGAAACAAAAACGCTATTCAGTTAGACTAAGTCAAGAAAACAGGAATGAAATTTTGAACACTCCCATTAGATAAGGGTGATGCAGAACCCTTACGATGGCCCGAGTCAAGATCAGTGTGTCATGAAATGCCAGTTTGTAGATTGATGAGTTTTCAGTTACATGGGTAAACTGGTCGATGGATTGATTCCTGTCTTTCAAACCGAACGTTCCCGTTAACATGTCAATGAACCGTTACGGAACCCATAACACACTAATCAGCTGTGTGTCGAGGAAGCCTTATTTGGATGTTGTTCGTCATAATATTTTGTAAGCTTTTCAAACTCCTACATACCGGTAGTTTCTCGTTTTATGCCCTGATAAGTGGCGCTCATTTAAAATCTTTGTAACTCATACATATCTCAATATTTATTGTATCATAACCAAGTAACAGTGGTTACCCATTAGTCACGTTCGTATTTGAACGGTTCGCACTTTTGAACTCAGTTCCAAAATCCACACGCATAACGATATGGCTAAAAAAAAGCTTATTCTCTTTCATGCCATGCAGATACCAGTAATATATTAATCAAATAGCGTATGTGGACACTTAACAACGGGAGAGGAAGCATCAACTCACAGAGCGCTTATAAAATACACTATCGTCATCGCTTGTGCAAGCGCCGTATTGATTGATTATAGTTTGAAGACGGTATAATACCCATACTAACTTCTTTCGTTATTGTAGCCCTGGGTTGCGTAACCGGTTGATAATAGCTTCGGCACATGGGCAAACATTGAAATTACGCTATTTTGATTAGCTGGAATGTACACGATTAGCAGAATGATAAAGCGCAGTCAGGCAAGCGATAACCGTGCATCAAACGGTGCTATACGTACCACAGTTGAACCAGACTGTCATCTACGTAATCAATCGGATAACTACACTGTAGTATCACCAAGATACACGAGTTCCAGCATGTTCGCAGGAGTGAATACGAACAGAAGAAGACTGCAGTACGTAACAGTTCATCTTCGGTTGGAAACATACTTACGGGTATAGAACGTCATTGTACATAAAATTAGGTTCAAAAGTAGTTTGCTTCGTCCTATGCATTTTATAAGAGTATTAAATCATGGAATGGCTAACTCAGTTTTCAGTCGCCTACTGCACAATACTCGTTAGACGAATATCAGTTATACAAAAGTATAAATCTCAATATTTTATTTAAGTGATTGTGTCTTGCACGGCTTTTAAAAATCCCAAATAGAAACGCAATTCAAAATTGTTGAGTCGTAATGAAACATAATTTACTTGTAGCGTACTTTTACGGCAAATAATTCTTGATCGGTTGGAATAACCAACTAACCATAACACATTTAGAATAAACCACTGAATGTTTGATAATATCCTCTTGTCGGTAGTCGGGGATTTAGTAAATTTCAAGTTAAACATGAAATCGTGACCAAAGTTCCAGTGCCAACAGTGACAAGGATATGTACTACTGACGAAGTCAAGTGACAGCTGAACTCGAGCCTAGTGCTTCTTTTCGAAAGGGGTTGACTGGAATGTCTATCTGAATACGAAGTGTTCAATCAAACGTGGGTGATGTTTCAACTTGAACTATTCTCTTACTTTGAGCAATTTTGATGCATTCACTTAGTTTGCTTTATTTAATTATTTTAGGCTCGCCTACTGGCCACCTTGAGCGGCTGCAAAGTACCAGAGAACAACATGACGTATCTAATGGAATTGGGCAAGTGTCTACGTAGTGTGGATGCTAAAAGTTTGGAATCCAACCAGTGGCAAATACTCATGCTTGGTAATGGTGAAAACTCATCCCGCACCGCTCAACTCAGGCACATGTATAGGGCTAAGTTAAATCCACATGTAAGTTGGCATTATCTTAGTTGAACGGATTTCGAGCATTCTAATGAGCCAAACATGATATTTGATTACCTATCAGTTTTATAGTTTTTGAGAAGTTGATTTGTTTGATATCCTCAAAAACAGATCCGCTGATAATCATGATAATCATGAAACGTGTGATCACATCTTAGTCAGTTTCGAGATGAAAATCTAATTCTGCATGGTTACCTTCCTGTTTCACAAATAAAGAGTAACTTGAACATTTCTGCTAGGATAGAAATGGATAGCTGAATTTTAGTGAGCAATGTTCTCGGTGATCATAACTTTCTTAAAGACAAATGCTGGACGGTCCTAATGTTTTTTGTATTACAAGTTAAAATTTACAAGTACGTTCAAGTGAACTGAGAGTATTACAACTTGCTCGTAACGTTGTGTTATTCCCCATCTGTTTATCAATAACATGTTGAACACGACGCCCAAACTGTTCAACTTCATTCGTACTACATTTGGTGAGGATATCTTAGAACTGAGCAGTAGTTTTGTGATGATTGTGTGTGATACAGTGAACGTGGTAGTAAAAGTTGGCGTCGTCTGAGGTACAACTGTAGATATACCAGCAAAATTAGTTTTAAGCAAACAGTGGAGTTAAACACAGGTTGATATTACTTCGCTTGTTACAACGCGATGCTCTTTGGTTAGACTCACGCCGTACATATTCTCGTTTGCTTCGTTGTCCGTGTTTTCTATGGTATACACTCAGACTTACTGACTTGTCACTTTATTCAACCTGTCTCTTACCTTCACATGAAAGAAAATTATACTGGGGTGGCCACTTGCAACATCGCCTAAGTGAAGAATTCAATTTCCTATTTGGTTAGACAATTGTCGTTAAAACCTACGCGTCGATAATTATACGGCTTATTCGAACACTTTGTTATAATGTACAACGCACTTGGTTGTCAGCCTAGCGTAAAGTGCAACGGAAAACAATTGATTTCACGCATCTTTAACGGCGAGACAGACCTTCAGAACTTGGTGTAGCTGGAATTCTCTTTTTGCTTCATTTAGTATATTTCGTGTACGTTGGGCCAACGTTACACATGAGTAGTCACTGGTTTAGTTCATCATGTTGATGGGCTCATGAGATCACTACTCTCATCTTTATGCGGCAAAATTTGACCTGAGCTTGTAAGGCGTAATCTCAACCACATTAGTTAGCTAAGTGATGCCGTGAGTATGAAATGGCTTCTGGGTAATAAAGTTATGCCAACGACTAATGCGATGTATCGAATACTTTTATTGACAACCGGAAGTGGTTGATCGAATCCTCGAATGCACAGCGTGGGTACAAATGTTGATCTTCCGATCGTGACAAGAAACTAAAACCGGCTAAATGAATTGGATCTTCGTTCATTAAATCTTCCAGCGGATAAGATGACTATTCGTCACAAACTGTTACTGAAGACAATTGGATTGAATCAAAATTTCGCCTATTCGAAAGTGTGTGCCGAATGAAAGTGAATTTGGCAGAGCCTACAGAAGGTGTTCCCCTCAGTGGTTTTATACAAAACTTATTCAGTCCAGTCTAGTTAACTTGTCCATTTCCGAAACCATGCCATTTCAAAGCTGCTTTTATTCCCTTCAGCTGTTCCTGACGGCCGGATACTACTTTGATATCCCTTTTAAGCCGGTGATTAGCCCACCCCTTCTTCCCCAGTGGCCATATGAGATCCTCGGATCTGGTAAATTGGACATACGACATCGTATCATGTTGGGCGTCAACAAAGATGAAGGTAAGTAAGGGATTGTAACTGATTACGATTGATAATTCGGTGATATGAATAAGATATTCATGGAATGAGGGATCTCACGAAAATGAAAATGACCATGCAGAAACAGGGTTTTGGCGCGGATAAACATAGGCGAACCATCAGAATAAGTCATTCTGGCTGTTTTATCATAAAGAATGGTGAAGAGCACAATCAGCTGTCAAGCATTTCGGCTGTTGTATATGATGGTTATTTTAAGTCAATGTTTTCAAACTGAAAAATCAATCAAGCCAGAAGACAGTTTGTAAGTGCATCTGGAAACAAATCAAGTCGGAGTAAAAAAGTAATTGAAGCCTCGATAAGCTTACGCAGTGCTGACAGTCTGCAGTCCAGGGATGTGCCCAAAGTTAGCACGTACTTAGTGTTCAGTTTTGCGGAAACCGGAGTGATCACGGGGATGTTTGCACTGACGGTATGTAACTGTGGAAATCTTTCATTAGGTAATCTCTTCCCGCGGTTGAAGTCTCCTATAAATACATTTTCCACCACTATCTCAGTTTAGCTGGAATACATCGCGAGCTGTGCAAACTAGTAGACTTTAAGGTGTTGGAGGTTACCATCCAATGTGCCCTGCGTTCTGCGATTCAAAGTGGCGTTGGTGCATTCCAGCTTGAACTGGCTGAGAAATTCTGCCGAGGCAGTCAAACTTTTGGATCATTTGGTAGATTCCGTATGAAATGGTGGGACGGGTGGGTAACAGAGTCCAAATGTGAAATTTCCGAGCTCC
>QNGE01001203.1:73911-95661 GCA_008508345.1 Paragonimus westermani
CATCAGAATAAGTCATTCTGGCTGTTTTATCATAAAGAATGGTGAAGAGCACAATCAGCTGTCAAGCATTTCGGCTGTTGTATATGATGGTTATTTTAAGTCAATGTTTTCAAACTGAAAAATCAATCAAGCCAGAAGACAGTTTGTAAGTGCATCTGGAAACAAATCAAGTCGGAGTAAAAAAGTAATTGAAGCCTCGATAAGCTTACGCAGTGCTGACAGTCTGCAGTCCAGGGATGTGCCCAAAGTTAGCACGTACTTAGTGTTCAGTTTTGCGGAAACCGGAGTGATCACGGGGATGTTTGCACTGACGGTATGTAACTGTGGAAATCTTTCATTAGGTAATCTCTTCCCGCGGTTGAAGTCTCCTATAAATACATTTTCCACCACTATCTCAGTTTAGCTGGAATACATCGCGAGCTGTGCAAACTAGTAGACTTTAAGGTGTTGGAGGTTACCATCCAATGTGCCCTGCGTTCTGCGATTCAAAGTGGCGTTGGTGCATTCCAGCTTGAACTGGCTGAGAAATTCTGCCGAGGCAGTCAAACTTTTGGATCATTTGGTAGATTCCGTATGAAACAGTGGGACGGGTGGGTAACAGAGTCCAAATGTGAAATTTCCGAGCTCCAGATGTGGATTCGTAGCTCGGCTGATAGAGAGCTTGTCACCTTGAGGCATGCTGTTTCTGTCGTTAGTTCTAATCCAGCCAAAGCTCTGATTTTTCACAGCTAGTTCTCATCCCAGCTCACAAATCAAACTACCTGTTAGTAAAGTGTGAAATTAATGGATCAATTCTGAACTGCTGTTTGTTGTTTTTGCGGTGTTATTTCGTTCGCAAGGTAACCAATACAAAATTGTTTTCTTATCGAGTTACTCATGAGGCTGTAGAGCTCCTCTAAATGTTAAGAAAACCGGTTCACCTAATAGATTTATGTAACGAAAAAGTGACGTAAATCACAGCAGGATTTCCGGGATAGCACTTTTTATATTCTAGCAATAAACAGATATGTCATTATTTCAATACTTTAAAACAGGTTTCCATAAAGCGGGCGCTATGTGGTTTGGGGAAACTTAGACGGAAGGAGACCAGTATAAAGCAAGACAACAGATGGCTAGAATTTACCCGCAGCGACGTTCTTAAATACATAGGGCATCGTCGAATTTACCGACACACTTCGGCAAACTTGAAAATACTTCTCGGATTTCTCTGACAAATACCAGTGAAAGCACCGTGATCGTTGATCCTGTATTAGGTTTCGGCTTGATGCTTCACCATGAATAAAAATTAGTTTACACAGATTCGTCTAGATTTTGTTAACCGTGTTTCAAAGCATTTTATTACATAATCCTTGATGCTGGCAGCTAGCTGTCCATTTGTCCAACTTCACACAGCTTATGCTGTAGTTGAACAGGCACTGTAATTAATTTTGCGGCTCCGCGGTATTTTGATACGGCGACTTCTAGGCGTTTTTCGTCACTGTTGCTCAAAGACCACAATAATAAACTTTGCATACGAACACCGACAGTGTCCAAATGAAAATCTGTGGGAAAAGCTTTCTTGATTAGCCTTGACTTGATCCGATGGAGATGGACGCAGGTAACCTCGTGTATGCAGAGTGAATATCAGCCGTATTCTGTGACACGCCGAGTACACAGCTGTCTGTTTGCGTCGTGTAGGTAAGGGAGTAATAAGGTTGAATTTCTGACGCCCAAGACGTTGATTTTCAGCATTATCAACAAGGCAGTAGCTCATCAGAGCTTTCATTGGTCAGAAAGTTGAAGGTGGTAAGATCACACTTGCGTTCATATCCATATTTGACATACTACTTAAACCTCTGAAGTGGATGTTTAATTTGAGCAAGGTCAACGCAATTGACAACCATCACTCACTTTCCTGTTAACAGCCCGAAAACAAGACTAGCTAAAATGTCTGCGGTAGTACAAAAGCCACGATCAGTTATGAATTTTGTTTCAATTAAATGTTGTTCAGATAATTTTTCACTTAAGAAATCATATGGACGGTTGAACCGATATTCACCCATGAGTTGTTTTCTTGTTAGGAATGTATCACCTAATTCAGTCACTCCGTCCGTTCTTTGTGAAATCCGAAGGATGGCAAGAAGTCCTAGTCGAACTTAGCCAATCGTTTACACAACTGGACCCAATGGAATTGCTAGCTTTTTACATAATGGATGAAAATTTTCTGCATCCACTTTTGCTTCAAGCGACCGCTTTTGAGTACCAGGTAAGTCATCATTTGAATACCATTCATATTTCCTCTCACTTATCCTGAACTGAAAGGTCAGACGAGCGAAGTTAGTGTGTGTGTGGTGCACGCGATCTCAGTTTTCATGTGGGAAACAATCACCATGAGCACTGTTAGCGACTGTGATTGAAAATAGCCCAGATACACAAGGCTAACGGGACAGTTTGAAATCAATCAGAGCGAGATCAACAATCTTGCATATTTTCACACAGTCATCGTAAGAACTGAATACCGCACCAGATCAGTGGTTCACTCCTGTTAAAGTATATTATTAACATGTATCCTGGCTACGTCCGAGGTTAACGCTTCGGTCAAATTTCTCCTACGACTCCGCAGTAAGCACTACCAAAATATCACATATAAATGCTCAGCCGCACTTACGTGTGAATACTACGAGGGTTGGTTGACCATTTCTAAAGAAAACATTGGCTGTGCTGTTAGCTCAGTTGAATTACTTCATGATCTCGATTACTTAAACAAGTCGAAATCACACAGTTCATTTAATCTGTTATGTTTTTAAACACTACTGTGTAGCCGATAAAAATTGAGCGAGCGTAATGAAATTTAACTACGGCTGATTATAGCCAAAAATGTGAACGAGATAGTTCGATCGTGGAGCAGTGGTCTACGGTCACCTCCCGCGCACACACGGACCGGAGCTCATACTTGTACAGTAGTAAGGATATGAACTGCTGTTTTGCACGAACAAGAACGAATTTTGAGTTGGGTTTTTCCTTTGAAAGAGGTCAGCTAAGAAACCCATCTGCGTATGAACCTAGGATCAGTTAATTTCAGGCATGATTTACAACCAATCATTCCTGTCGTAAATTACATCTTCACCGACATCAGCGCCTTCCTGATCAACGAATCGACGGCAACCTCTATCGGTAGCAAATAAACGTATCCTATTGAAACGACGTGTTAAATTTGTTTGAATTACCTCAAGATAAAAATGAGCACAGGAAAATATGAAACCTTATAAGCGGGAATAGTGTGCGCCTACCTCAGACTACACCAGTGCCTTCACACTAAAGCATTATTCGAACACCACCCGGTCACTCGAACTCCAGGCGTCCTGAGAACCAGATATGCGTCACCGCTCAGTACGCGTCGCAACATTTTGTCCTCTTTACGTGCGCTGTGAACCAAGCGTAAGGTTACTAACACTCCAATTTTTATAGTCCCACACACGCCGTGTCGCAACGGTGTAAAATGAAGGATTGGGAAGATTGTGGGTCATTAGTCGTCCAACAGATGCAGTGGAACTTACGAGAGGGATGACGAGCAACCGCATCAAGGCGAGTCAAAAGACAAATGGAACGATTAGATCCTAACGCAAAAATAACTATTTGGGGGTTAGGGTGACATGAGGAACCAATGAAACTCTATCGTTCAACTAGTAGAGGATGAATACAGCCACTTTGTCAAATCACCGACAATGCTTTGAGTAGAATGAAAGGCATATTCCTTGAACCCGCCAGTGGCTTTTTGATCGCTTCAGTGATGATACACGAACGTGAGCCTGGGGCATGAATATACTATCGGCAAGAATTACGTGAGCAGAAAGGGTGCTTCCGTGGATACATCGACGACAAACTACTTATCCTATGATGATTCCAACCATTAGTCAGGATACCAACTCATACTTTCAGTAATCGAATTATTTCGTGTTGGCAAGGATATGCGAGTTTCACTCAAGATAAAATCCCAGTTCACACATCGCATATAATGAGTACACAGTTGTTTCTTCGGCGGAATTAGATTTGTGGAGTCCGGCCTGTAGTCTAGACCTCAACCTCATGAAAAACCTGTGATATGTATTAGCTATATATATATATATATATATATATATATATATATATATAAAGTTGACTGAATTAAACAGATCGATAACCGGACTGGCGACTGTTTTAAGAGGAGCAGGAAGGAATCAGAGTTCAGACGGAGTACATTCTCGTGGAAATTCCAATCCAGTACATTGAGGTTTTAAAGCGAAATGGTAAACTCCCATTGTATCACTTGCAGTAGTATGTGGCACGGGGAAACTGAGTAATATTGTCCGAACGATTTTATCCGTTTTTACCTATGGTTCTTTTTCCACAAACATCCATATAAAAACCAACTTGCTGCCTCTTGGTAAACTTTACTCGTATATTGCCAAGTATAAGTGCTGTTGATTAAAATAGACCAACAGAAGATGGGGTGTGTGTATCAACCGTAGATAAAAAAATCCGCAAGGTACAGTAGGCTACAGTTATTTAATGTGATCCTCGCCAATTACCAGATGCATAACCACTTATGTAAACTACGGTAATTTGTAGTTATCGGATTATCAACATTCTTGTTATGAGTAAGAAAACAAACGGAAAACGTTAGATACTGTCCGTGCAACTAGTAGCACATTCTATTATCGATAAGTAACGCGATGTGGATTTTCTGGCCTTCCGGTGTAGTTTCATAACCCAGCAGACAGACCTTCTGTAACGTCTAGGCATATTTTTTCTACCTCTGGTTCAAATCCAGCCGAAGCCCGGAACATTTACGAATTAGATCTCCTATAAATTACCACATTTATAACGTCCTTACTTACATTCGAAACGTATAACTCAAAATATCATCGTCTGTCAGTTTTGGAAAATAGTATTTTACTCACCTACTGTACTACCAATGCCAACAAATGCCTATCGTGGTTATTTGTTGATAATTACTCTCCTTTTAAAAGTATAAGCAAGGAGCCAACTGGCTGATCAAAGTTTCACCGGAAAATATAGTTTTCATTCTATCTTTTTGCAGTAGGGTAGCATTTTGTTATCAGTTACCACCCAGCTGTTGCGCTAGGCAAAATCATCATTTTGTTTTCAGTTTTACCGTTGCTTGTGGCGATTGTAATACAAAAGCTTGACCATGTTGTAACTGTTAATTTCCATAAATAAAACAAATTAGTCAAGCCTACCTTGTCAATAAATATTCTCTAAAGTATTAATTATTTTGTTCTTAGTCGAACTACTTTTTTGGTAAAAACATGTTGAGTCGTCAAGTTTTGGACACCGTTACGCCTTTTATTGTAAGGACGTTTGGTGCATCCAACCAAACTATATCGATCTGGCTTCATTTGGGCGTGGCATTCAATTTCTAATATCTTAGCAAATAATTGAGCATTCATGCATGTTAATATATCTAGCTATTTTGTGAGCAATCCAAGCTAAAAAGAATGAACTGGAAACAGTGAGCATTTATCGCTTATATATTCAACCTATAAATTCATGTGTGCGAAATAAACTAGACTAGGTAGTTCACACAGGTGTAGCACTAAACAGCTGTCGTTTTATCTGTCCTTTCGAAGGCTTTTACGTTTCACTTGATTTTTTCCCATGTGAACCCGATATCGGTAGTTAGGAAGATCGTAATTTAGACAGGAAGTAATTCTGTTGTTAATAAAGAACGTATACATCTTTGCGATGAGGTGGATTTGGAATCCGGCCACACGTGCACGATGTGTCCCTGCATCGCTGACCTCGTATTATATATTATCGGATTATTAGATACAAACACTCAGCTACATTCGCTTGTAATACACAGATTGGCTGATCGTCTTGAGAGAACATTCAGTAACCGTCCTGTTAACTGCAATCGATGACCCCACGATCCGGACTTCCCACCCAGTTAAAATCACAAATACCAGTAGACTGGTTCGGCAAAATTCTGATTGGTGAGTAACAGGGGACTTTTTTTTTTACAATAGTTTATATATCACAAGTGATGGGAGCTTTTACACTTCTGGACTTTTCGACCAGATTCTTCCGAAAAGAAGCACTAAACTAGGGCTTCGCTCTTGGCAGATCTCTTCAGCAGTGGGAAACCCTGACGTGTCTAAAATTTGATCTCTGGTCACTACTCACAAGCGAACGTGGCTGTTCGATTGCATATGACGACTTAATTTGATGCTATGTGAAGTAGACGGCATAGTGAATGCGTGGCGAGTGATCAACTGCAGATCATGGCAGGGGTATGTACTACCCACGAGTTCTAATTGTGACGCAACTCGAGTTTAACTGTTCTTTTAAAAAGCGGCTGACTAAAATTCTGTGTGAATAAGAAAGCTTCGGTCATTTATGGGTGACGATCGACTTGCATCAACCATAGCTTCCTGCTTTGCGTATCAGTAAAGCAGCGTACATCAACCCCTTAGCCCTTGAAGGCTACCTAACACACATGGATGTAATAATAACTGTAGTCTGTCAGCCCCCGACCACTGAACATGTGTGTTATGTCCCAGACCGTGTGCGGTGGTTTCAGACCTTCCTATCGATTAGTGGTAATTATAGAGTTCAGTACTACCAGCGTCGTTAGTTGTTGAACTAAAAAAAGATAATCACTAGGCCTCTGATTTTCGTCTCACAGAAGAGGCTTTTATTCATACAGTTTGCTATTCAGTAGCATCGCTTGTGAACAGAACAATTGTTAACTGTGATAGCAAAATAGCTTACTTTCCGACAAGTTGACATTTGGTTTGTTCAAATCGGTCAATTGCGTAGAACATTTAGTCATGTACGTGGAGAAAAAACGGAAGAATGTGTGCTATACAATTGCATAAGTTGGTGGTTCTTGGCAGGAACTATCTTCACATTTCGTTCTAACGCAAACCATCTTTCACTTTAACACATTTAATTGCTCAAGCCGATCTCACCATTTTTATCGGACTGACTTCACAGTGGCAGTGAGGACTCGCTCAGCAACACAACCGTCCTCAATAATAGCACATAAACGCTAACACAAAGAGCTACTGGAAGTCGTGATGTGATCTGTCGTTGTTTTCTGAATGTTTGCCGAACTGTTTTTATCATGGTCATAATAAGATCCACTTTTCAACAATTCGAATGATATATTATGATTAGTTGTTAGGATTAACAAGGAAAACCTGAAACTGCAAAAATGCTTTCGTCAACACTGCAACACTCGCCGGTCACATACATAAACCCACTGGATATACAGAAAAATCACATGGCAACGAAGACGGCGACTAAACGTCACGCACACCAACAGCGATACTGACTACGTCAATACTTTTTGCACGCAGAGAAGTGGAAGTTTTTGCTTGATTAGCATGTCTCTCGTGAATGCTAACAGCTTTTGGTTTCAATCACTTAACAACATAGTGAACGATGTTAACTGATCAACGAAGTGACCCGTATCCAAGATGAGTTCAGCAACCGAATACACCGGGGTTCCGGCTTAGCCGCTACGTTGCTAGTGTTGGTTGTGTCGTCACGCTCTCTATTCACGTAGGGCTGTTTTCAGCTATCCGATGTCTTAAACTCCGGTCCGTTCTAACAATATACATGTCACCACAACTGTGTGCTAGTCGGTAAATCAGATGATGGGCAGAACAGTCCGTTGGGTCACGATCGGTATGTAGAAAACGACAGAACAAGTGTAGACCAACATTCGAAACATCTGTTTGCCGTATTGATTAATCGGACCAATGGAACTTAGTGTTTTGGAAGTGTTTTCATTGATATGGCAATGAGTCAGTACGGTTATAGTGTATACCAAAATTGAGCCAATATTATTATCGTTCGCTTCAATTGGAAGCTTCAGTAAGCCTTTCTCATAGTATTGGATACGATCTAATTCCCGTAATAGAGGTCAACTGTGTGTCAGTGAGGAAGTTGGAGGAATGTGGATTAGTCAAGGGTAAAAAAATTCAGTAGTCTGAACCCAGTGATTTTGTTTCTTGTTTTTAAAATGGTGGCACAGTCTTGAGGATTACAAGCTTCTTGATGAAGAGTGTAGGGAGCTAAGTCCCATGCTGAAACCAAGCTGTAGCGGTTTACTTCTAAAAGTTGAAAAAAACGGAAGTTTGGTGTGGAAAAATCCTCCTGTTTGGCCAGGAATCAAAGCGGACGGTCGTTGTATACGGCATTCTTTAATAAGCATAAAATAGTCCGAAGATAAGCTTTCGACACTTTTTACAAAAGCAATACCTCGTTGATCTTTGTTCTCAGCAAAGATACACTCTAGATTAGATATGTTCACCCAATCCAAGTGAGTCTTGAAGTTCACCCTCAAACCGACACTTCATGGCCGGTTTTGCCCTGGTCCGAACTTATCAGGTAACAACAACCCTTTGCATTACGATCCAAAGCTCCTACTCGCTGGATCACTAGTTCTAATGGTATCGCTTGTGACGAGGTAATATGACTGTAAGTGAGTAATAACCCGGTTTCTATCTCGTGTTGTTACGCCCTATTCCTTTGAAAATGTTTGAACGACACTTTTGCTCGTTGGTTAACGTCAGTTCAAGAGGCTACCGTGAGGACTATCTAGGGTTAGGCCCGTTGTTTCAGCGGTGAACAAGACTACCACACGGACGTCATCTGGGCAAACTTACAGTCAAGAATTGGTTAGCTGGCGTGGACTGAGCGGGCAAGAATCCGTCGAGTACGTGGTGCCAGTGTTCCCATGTTTATGTTGGACTTTGTTAACAACCACTAACCTTTCTCTTGATCCTGGCCACACTGAACTATGAAGAATTATGACTTCATCGCTCTTGCCACTGAAAAGAAACACGCCGCTTTCGGACAGTCACGCTCTCAACCAACGATGCAAACCGTGAATCTTCAAGAAGTTTCTGCAGCGCAAATTAAGCTTCATCATTTGGGCCAACCGCCTTCGTAAGTCTGTCATAACGAAACTCGTATTTTATTGTTCGTAAAAGTTCAGACATTGTAATTAGTTCAGAGTGAACACCACCCACACATAATGGCAAATTTCGCAATTGACTAAACTCTTCGGCTAGTTTACCTTCGAATGAAACACTGGGGTTGAGTTTTGCTCTTAGTACAGTTCATCAGTAATACATATCTTCGTCTGGACTGGAATTTGCACTCCGGTCTTCGCGCATTTAGTACTAGCGTATTAGCCACAGCCCCAATAACACCACAGTAGACATGACTGAAGGATTAGATCCAACGGCTCAACCACGACGTTGTGGGAATAGTGTTCGACTTGCCCGATCACTCCCAAAGGGGAATTAGTAAGATCGCTCTGTCCAATCCAATCGATGACTGCGTTCGTAAGATCGACGTCAACGTTTTTATTGAGCTATCTGGGTAAGATTTAAATAAGCAATGGTTGTTTTTCTATTTTTAGGCTGTATTACTAATGAGTAGTGTGGCAGACTTATGATTTTAGATGAGACCCAACCGTGAAAAGTCAGGGCTTCGGCTGGATTCGAACCAGCGACAGACACAACATGCCTCAACGCGGCAAGCGCTCTCATTAGAGCTCGTCAGTAGTGCATATCCTTGCCACGGCCGGCATTTGAACTCCGGTCATTCAATCATGAGCCAACCGTGTTGAACACTGCGCCATTGACCTCACATTAGGCACTACCGAATTATCAAATCTGGTGTGACTAGTGAGATGCAACTAGCGGAGTCTGCCACTCAGTCCGCCTTGCAACCGTATTTCATTCGACATCGTAAAAGAGCACAACACTAAGTTCACTGAATCATTTATTGAACTGAGATATGGGGATAGGCACCTGAGGTTGAGCTCAAACACCTAGGCACTGAGAAAATGATTTAGCTTAGTGATGTACCGTTTGCAACCTGAATCCTAAGCTGGGAGCAAACCATCATCATTATAGACAACGATACACTAGTGGTTCTCACTGGTGCTTAACTGCCAAACAACCATGAGAAGAAAAAAACAGTCCTGATCGGGAAGTAAAACCAGAGGGAGAGAAAACTTAATTATTAAAAACAGCTGTGTTTGTCTTCAGACAAACTTCAAGGTGTCTACATCACTCAAAAAACAGCCGAGCCATAATTGGAAGTAAGGCGTCAGCGACAAGACAGCTTTTGCTCTCCCACGTCATTAAGTGAAATTACTTCACAAACTCTGACGAACGACAACACCCACGCCACTGAGTCTGATAGGCCGCCATCTCACCTAAAGTCTCCAGCCGCCGACTATGTAAGCTGCGAGATCCACAGGGCCGGAGACGAGCCCCACTTGTAGTGGTCAGGCCATCAACGAACGATTTCACTTCTCTAACCAGGTCATCATCTGTCCACCTCGTACCTTACGCCGATTGGCCGGAGCACCGCCGAAGGCTGTTCAGTTTGGCAGAGGACTACCTGGCATCCTTAGCACATGACCTAGCCATCTAAGTCTGTGCAAACGTATGGACTGAACAGAAGAACTCGCTTGGCAATTACTAGCAGATGCCCGCTCCGTCACCTATTCGCTGCTTAGTCGTTGCTGCCACCTGATGCGAGCGAACAAACGGAGACCTCGGTGATCAGATACTTGAAGACGGTGCACCTTTCCTATCTTGAGCGGTCAGGCTTCGCTGCCGTAGAGCGAGACAGCCCTCACTCTCGCCAAAATGTACGACCCTCCTTCCTGTCTGTCGTCAGAGGTGTCCTAGATTAGCGAACACTATCCTAGCTTCGGTGACACACGCTCCTATTTTATTCTCTGCATCTCCGCTGACGCTTATACAGCTTCCCATATGCGCAGACCGGTCATCAACCTCTACAACATAATTATTTAACATTAACTCTACTTAATCGCGACAAACACCTGAATGTCTAAATCGTCAATCGGAGCTACCAACAACATCAACATTTATTGAACCTATTTATGCGACTGTCCAACGTAAGTACTCAATGTGTTGTCTACAGTTTGCTTGCAGGATGACGTGTTCTTCACAAAAACGCCCAAACTATTCACAGGGTTTGTTCCTAACTGCTTTTTTTACACCTCCACGCTCTTGGCCGGCTATTGCATGTGGTTGACTCCAGACATCCTCAGAGCTAGAAATTGAGTGGTATTAAATCCGAACAGACCAGTAATTCTTCACGATTAAACCAAGGTAACGTTGGAACAATTTGGACCGGTTATTTTTTTACTGTTAAGCAGCATAAATCAACGGTATAACACGCGTGGAAAAGAGCGAAGCAGGGGCTGGATTTCTCGGTAAGTCATGGCTTCCGGAAAGCTGGAAAAAGGGACGATCTTCGGAAACGTGTGTAATTTTCGTGTGGTACGTTACTACAAGACTGCCAACAAATACTGGAAAGCGCTGGGCGTTTATGGTAATTTGCACGGTTATTGTGGCGTTGTTCCGCATATTTTTTGAAGGGTGTCCGGCTATACCTGACTTCTCAGCCTTGGTGGCCTGTGCGTTTATCTTTCAAGGAACGGCTATATATATATATATATGCATTAGTTCCATATTACTTCACACAAGTATTTTTCTTTTAACAGAGATACTAGGCATTACTTAAAGAGAGCTGATTGGAACAACAGCCCACCGGTTTGATTTTCTATTGCGGCTTGCGAAACTAATTACTTCAGTCTGATTAAGTAGATCCTAGATCGTAAAAATGGGACTTAATAGAGGTATTTATTAAGATACCGGCGGTAGGTGCACAAAAGCCCAGCGAATCAATATTTTTCTATGCAGTTCTGTTACGTAGGCTAAACTGATGAGTTACCGGCAATTGATTGGTTCGTGTGCCTGCAGCCTCCGCGTCTCATTTTATAATCATTATCGATAGTAGCGTGACTAATAAGGCTAATGGGAACGCAATACCGCGTTCTTCTGGTTGAGCTGCAGCACGCATGTCTAAAACAACGAGACCTATGAAACACATTTGAATACAATGCGATGACGTTAAAATGTATGAAAATAAGAATATATATATTCTCCAACCGTGTTTACCTCATGACAACCACGACGCAAACAGCTCAGCAGATTTCCTGAGACAGATTAAGGGCCTAGAATTGGAAGGAGATGATGCACTGGTTTCCTTCGATGTGACGTCGCTTTTCACTAACATACCGAAGGAACTTGCGATAGAAAGTATGAGGCACCTTATAAGTAAAGACGACAGCCTCCGCAATAGAACGAATCTCTCCCCAAAGAAATTGGTTCAATTAGTAGAGCTCTGCATGGAGACTTACCTACAATTTGACAGTCGAGTCTACTTGCAGAAGAGAGGCACACCAATGGGCTCACCTATATCAGGATTGCTTGCTGACGCCGTAATGAAACACTTCGAGTCTGAAGCCTTCCATACCTTCAAACCTAAGGTGTGGCTCCGATATGTGGATGATACATTTGTTGTTTTACCTCAGACTCAGCTTGACCAGTTCCACAGCTGTCTGAATAACGTAATAGATGGGATAACCTTTACACGCGAGAAAGAAGAGAACTCACGCCTGGCGTTTCTCGATGTACTGATCATAAGACGACCTGATGGCAAGCTTGAAACCACTGTCTATCGTAAACCGACAACAACTGGTGTCATTCTCAGATTCGATAGCAATCATCCAGCATGTCAGCTCAAAAGCTGTGTGCGAACATTATTTCGACGTGCAGACACGCACTGTAGCTCGCCCGAACTCAGAAGACAGGAACGAAAACACTTGTTCAAACTGTTTGCTTCCAATGGATACCCCAATAGTTTCATAAAGGCATCTATCAGAGGGCCCACAAGAATTGAACGCGCAAAACCTAGAACAAGAATGACAGTGCCATATATTCACGGCACATCTGAAGCGGTACAAAGGATGCTGCAACCACTGGGCATCCAAATATCACATAAGCCAAACTCAACACTCCGTTCGGCTCTGATGAATGCTAAGGATCATGTAGAACCACACGAACAGTCTGGCGTGGTCTACGCGATTCCATGCCTCGGGTGTGACCAACAGTATGTGGGGGAGACAGGCAAACAGCTGCGCACACGCGTGCACGAACACAAATTAGCAATGCGACGAGCCGACCCTAGATCACAACTGTGGCACCACTGCGCGGACACAGGTCACGAGGTCAACATAGACCATGCAAAAGTGGTCGCGCGGGCGAAAATGAAAGGGGAACGACTTGTACTCGAAGCTCTCTATTCGCGGAATTCGTTCAATCGACACGTTGACATGGACAGCCACCACGTCAGCATCGTTGACGGTGAAACGAAAAGCGAGCGAAGACAGACGGACACGGTGAGCGGTAGAACAACCTCATTCCGACACATTTATTTGTTTGATAACGGATCCTAGTGTGGATTTGAAACGTCACAATAAATCGTTCACCACTCAGTGTCTACCCTCTTTTTCGATTAAGCACGTCAGTCAGTTTAACCAAAGAAGTGTGCACAGATTCACGACTGTCAGTATCACTCACGACCCGGCCCCATTTCGTTCAAGTTATTTGGACTTTGTTTTAACCTTAGTCACACACTTGCAACTGATGAGAATGCGCCAAATGAAATCACTTCACAATGTGTCTTCCGACGATTCTGCTCGATGACTGTGTTTCTGCAGAAGGTTGGAAAACGATGTTTGCAAATACACTTTGATATGCTTTTATGTTAAAAGCTGATATTTGCTGCCTAACTTCGCATAATAACGCCTATGACTTTAGAAGATATTCTAATTTTTCATCACACATGCAGAAGCACTCCTGTGAACCGTATGTACATTGCTCATTGTTTTCAGATCCCAAGTCGTGGCTTCAACGATCCGAGTTGGTCTATCAATCACGTGCTAGATTTATTGAATAAAGTTGGTGGTGACTACAACGTGAAGTGTCCAACGATCGAGTTTGCTGATTTCTACTCACGCGGATCTAATGCACAAGTTGGTAGTGATGTTATTTTTCAGCAGGAAGCTTGACCTGTCATTTCTTGTTATGAATTCAGTTGATGAACTTGAAGTATGGTGAGACATGTAACTTGAAGTCAGTCGAATGATTATTGCATACTGTCGTCTATCTCTGATATTATGTCGCGTACCTAGCTTCTGTTTCGAAAAAACGTAGTAACAGACGTTTGGACAATACCAGGCAATCTCATTTTGTGAAAAGCAGTGCAGCTTTCAAAGAGACACAACAGTGTTTACGTTATCGAGTGTTAGTGGACAACAAACACGTTGTGTTTCGATTGACCTGTTCGTTGTTACGTTCCATGACTTTGATCGAAGAAATTAAGGTGCCTAAATCAGGAGTGCGTTCATACCAACTGCTTTGATCCCCATCTATTACAAGCTACTTCGACGCAGCAACTGATCTCTGTTTTGAGTGACCGGCGTCCATCGACTACATTCCCGAGTGTAACACTGTTGATTGGCTGAACGTTCTGCAGTCAGGCGCCTGCTACACTACATTCTCATTACCTGAAGTAAACTGATCATTACACAGAAAGTCCGACGAAATTAACAATACGCAACACCCCTGGTATTCTATCATCCGTTAAAGAAGAAATCACACGATCGGATTATTGTTGATGAACCAAAATGAATACTCGAGGTATGGGCGCAAGAATAATAATCGAGAAACACAAATATCTTTTGAAAAAAGTTTAGGCAAGCCAAAAAGTAAACGATTGAGTTAAGTCCACGCTGAAAATAACTGTATTTCTGTGCTTCATTTTCGCCTAACAAACGAGTGTCACCACGTGGTGAATCGAAGGATCGCAGTGGTTACTCAAAATGGTGCTGGTAAAATAAGATGAATCCCCTAGCACTTAGATGGCTGCATATAAAAATCGACAGGTCTAAAAAATTCAAAACATCTTTCAATTATTTATATTCATATTTGCCGTAACTTCAAACGTAATAGAACAAAAACCACACTTATCGGTGATTTACAAGATAAGTGGTTATGAATTTTTGGGTGGTTGCTTGAAAACTCAAAATTCGTTCATTTTCTCTAGGTATTTTTGTACTCATTTGAACATCGGACGCATGGTGCGACGTGGCCATCGTGGACTGGAGTCATGCAGGGTTTTGAGGCCGAGTACTTATTTGGTGCACCTTTCAATCAACAATATCAAAGGCAGTTTTACAACTTTACGGACGATGAACGTCGCTTGAGTGAAGAAATGATGCGTTTTTGGACAAATTTCGCTTCAACCGGGTACGTTAATGGATGTCAATCATAGCTTGTATGAAACTGTAGGTTGAACGGCCTACAAACGCACAATATGTTTTCGCATATCCGTTCTGTGTACGGTTCGGATGTCCTAACTTTGGTTAAATATACATTAAAAATTACCGTGTTCCACATCTGAAATATTGACCTCGTAGTAGTTATGAGTGAATTGTCATATGTAGTCGGGTAACCTGAGCATCAGTCATACTCAGTTGTTATTGAGCGTTTGTATGCGTTAATTCGATCGTGCCTAATTTTAGATCACTGGCTCAGTGGCCAACACGATAGCCTCTGAAACATTGCTCACCCGCAGCTAACTTACCATTTAGAATAGACTACTACCGATTTTAATAGTAGCATATATATAAATAATTCACACACCAGGTGACCGTACGCAGCAATTACCTATAATCTGGACTCTAAATATATTCAGACTACATATGAGCGTACGCGACTGCATACTTTCAGGTTTTCCCAAGAAAATGCAAAGTGACCACTTTAGCCGTCGTATGTATAATTTCATTATTTGGAGCTAATAAACGTTTCAACTTCATGGATTCCCAGTTGAACTTTAGATTTATTCGTGTTTAACGTTTCTGACGGATAGTTAATTACCGTTTCTAGAAACACTATAAACTTTACCTAGTTAATTTTTCTTTCGATAGAAGTATTAATCAGAAAAACGTTCGATTTCCCTAGGTTAATATTAATTCAGGCGAAACCGATGCCAAAGGATTAGTTTCAAAACCAGCCCTTCTGTACAACAGATTGCTATCACACTCAATATTAGGACTACTGTTGTGATGCCAAAGCAGAATCAGAGGGTTGATAAGTCTAGGGTATAACGTACGGAGTTATTGACAGTGTGAGACAGATGGACGCACGTCTACTGTTCGCATTTACCGAGACTGTTTAGTTGCCCGTGAATAGCTTAATACAGACATTTCTTAAGCGCAACTGAAAATGCCCTGACTACGTTGTCTCTACAAACTTAGGTTGAATGTGAGTCAAAATCGACTTGTTAATTTGAAGCTGTCTACATTGATGCTCCGTAGAGTTTACCGATAAATCTGCACTGTCTTCAGTGGGGCTGTGCTTTTTGGAAGAAAAAACCATCTAGGACAGCACCTGCCAACAGGAAATTGTAAAACTGCAAACGGTGAAAACAACTCCCAATATCTGTTGTTACGACTATGACAACCTTGAGGTCCCGTCTAAATACATCACATATATGATATCCATGTCAGTTCAGTGTAATGAACTTTCTTGTCCTTCACCAAAAAATAACACAGCTCATTCAAAGCATGATTGGTGAAAGAACTACACATATCTTGGTTGATGAAACCACAGAGTGAACGATTCGGCATCTTTACAATGCTCACACCGGTTCTTTTTTTATGGAAAATCCAGTGCTCCGTGTTTCTTGGTTTCATTAGGTTTGATTCGATCAAGTCTCCCTTCATCTCTCAACATATAATCAACTCTAACATGCTAATGTGGTTAGTACATCCGAACCGTGAACAGAACGGATGTGTGAAAACATAGTGTGCGTTGTGTTGATGTGCATTATCAATTAAATTCTTGGTTAAGCCACAGCTAGTTAAAACCAAAAGAGTTATCGATAATTCTGCTGGTTTTAACTCGTTGTGGCTTAATCAAGGATTTATTTAATAATGCTACTGTGGTCATCTACCGTCTACCATATTCATGTCTGTTCGTTACTGACATATCCTTGCTTGATTATAGCATGAGTGTTTTTTCTGTATTTAATTTTCGAAAAGATTCAGTTGACTTGCGTGGTGCATGCCACCCACCGTGTGTTAAATTCGACAGGTTGCTTGTCCTAGTGAAACATCTTTTCTCTCAAGCGATTTCGAGGAGATTAGCCTTTCTTGAATCGATGTCCGCAAGTGCATTGCCATCACCGCCAATAATGGCTCGAATGCACCGATTACTTCTAAGAACATTATGCAACAGCGTGTAATCTTGAGGTGGAACTGGAAATTAAAAATGTGACGATCTAACAGATGAAGACTGTTCTGTAAAAGTCTCGATTGGCAGTTTACCTGTCTCGGCTTTGTTCACACTTCAGATAATTGCTGAGCACCGTTACACAGTTGAAGGAACAAGGGTTGCAAATGACTCACGCCGTCAGTGTTTTAGTCAGCATGAAATGTAACTTGGAATCTGGTAGCCGAGTGACAGTTTCTGTATCAAGAGAGGCAAATAACGTCTTATCAGTAAATCGTGGATGGTCACGAGTAGTGTCTTTATCATTTGTTCTGGCTGGAGATCAGTTTGACCTAAATTTGCAACTGTTCACAATGCAACAGGCTTCTACATCTATGAGCGTGTTGAGTGCTGATATCAAATGCTGATTTATTGAATTCAAATCTCTTCAGATGCAACCATGCATCTTTTACATAAGAGTGTATATAGAGCAAAACCCAACTCCTATTCTCAAAAATAAATGTTTTCACTTGGCTATACCAAGTTCAAGTGGATGTAAGTGTGCACAACTTGCAGTAAACTGTAGGGAGACATTTGAGCCGACAACACAGATTTATCGAGCAATCATTTATATCATGTTCGTTTCCTTTGACTGCATAGTTTTGATGATTTCGTATATTTAGTGTATGCTTACACGCATGATACAAACTATTGGTGTATATAAGGTTGGAACCCATTAATAAACAGCGGATCACAGTATTTGCTGTTTAAGAGCCAAATGTGATCACTCTAGAGCCAAAAACAATCGGGAAGGATTCTTTGCAGGTCGCCACTCTATGGCATTTGGCTCCTAAATGAACGTATTTAGCTCGCAAAGCGGCAATGTGGTGGCTATCACGCGTGTTCCACAGTCACACCTGTAGGAATTCACAGCACGGTTAGGATAAGACCGTGCATTACTGATGAGTTCTAGCAATAGCGGAACTCGAGTATAGTGTTTATCGTTAGCGCGAATCAGTCGAAATGAGTATATGAATGTAAAAGACGCGACCAAAATTCTGACTATGAGACAAGCTATGTTTGGAAACATAATCAACAACGGCAAAATATGATCCTTACTAGATAATGATATATATATATATATTGCTGTTGCAGAGATTAGGAGTACAATATTTGAAGCGGAGACCAATCCAAAACTCTTCTTTGGGTAAAGTGCAGTAAAAACTTGCGGTTTATTGTTAACCTGAAATAAGACCACATTAAGTCATTGCTAGATTTAAATGACAGACTCTGTCAGCCAAAATCACCTTAATTATAACAACAAGTAGGGTAATTCAACTCAAGATTGAAGTGGCTCAGGTCATTACCGAATTGTGAAGTTCTTATAATTGTGAGTTTAGTTAACTGGACATTCAGGGTAGGCTCATTGTGTATGTGAGCTAACCAACCATAATCCAAATTTTTGTTTGACTCAGTTATTGCACTCTTATTCACTGCTTTCTGTATAATGAGCTGTACTCAACATCTAGTGAGTAGTTTGTTTGAATACGAATAAATTTTGACGAAGTTATACGGGTAAGTGTAAGTGCAGCATTTTAACTATATTGGAATATCCACTTGAGAAGTTGAAATTTACGGCTTGCGGAGGAGTGCAACTAGGTTGTTCAGAAATCTTGTCGAACATCGTTCTTGATTCACCACATACTGAAACCAAAATCAGTGTTCGTTAAGGGTAGCGAGTGTTTTGCTTGATGGCCTTTTAAATTATTACTGTTAAAATTAACCATTCAAAAAAGTGCGCGTTTCTACTTGTTTCAAATGTGATAGTTTTCCATTGTTTTAGTAGAATTTGGACAGTGTGGCGATAAACGGTAGCAAGCTCACCCAGGGGCAGCGTGCGCGGGTGAGATATTATGTGTTAAGCCGTGACATGTAAGCCGCCTTCATTATTCGCAGTTTATTGAACGGACAACAAAGTTTCACTATATTAATAATTAAATGAACCCAACGGAAAACTTAAGAGTCTTTACCGCCACAGTTTCAAAAATTCAGCTGACTTCTTCAAGTATTTTCGAAACGACGAATAATCAAATGAACCATATCACGGTAATCTCCTTCAACTTCCCACCTGACAAAGATTAGCTCCTTATAGGGACCTCTTTTGTCATTCTAAAGAGTGCCAAATATTAAAATGGAACACGTTGCTCCCCACAAAGGCCACCCTTATACAAAGGCCTCCAAGTCTGTAATAGCAGAATATGTCAGTCGTTTGTTAACATGATGACGACTGTCCGAGTGTGATCCATCCAGACTCAATTATACAATGCATAAATTGTAACATGACTGCTAAAGCAACAGTGAGGGAAGGAAAGCGGAAGATTCATACTTCATAAAAAAGAGTGGGTCTTACGGTAATCTATTCGACCAGATTGATACGTAAAAGGTTAGATAAGAGTAACAACGAAATGGAAGTTATGGTGGCAGACAAACCTAAGAGTTGATGAAGATAAGCTCAGTTGTGATGTAAGGACATTTTTATACCGAGTACTGACAAACAAAATGTTGATAACAAAGAGGAGCAATGACGCGAAGTGAAGAGCTCATAGGAAATGTTGACGTTACTGTTGCGCTATGGTAGTACAGGCGATAAAATGAAACTTGCGGTCATTGGGAAGATCGCAAATCCTTATTGCCTCAAAACCAGCGGTCGTATGCTGCACGGTGTACAGTATTCAGCGAACGTCGAAGCGAAAGTGACGAGTGAAATGTACCATGGTTGGTTGAAGAACGGAAGGTGTTGATTTCGCTGAACAGCTGTATCTGTCCCATAGATTTTAAACCTAACAAAGTCAGGTATATTTTCATACCACCGAATACAATGTACCACAAGTAATCTTTGGATGGTGGAATTTCATCAGCACACAAGTCTAACTATTGAGAATAATTTCTAAGGTCTGTATTGTACACAAGTGGTTTAAGAATTGAAAATAAGGTGGACTTTCAGTGTACATTCTTAGTGAGGATGTCTATGCCAAACAGTTTAAACGGGAAATACTGAATCCAACGTCCTTTGGGAGAATGGGCCTTATTAATGATTGCAGGTGACTGACAATCTTTGTTCTACGTGGGTGACGAGATCAAAAATATCATCTATCCCTAGGAGACTCGTACTTTGAGCCTGATAATTCGTTTTATCCGAAACTGTATGATTTTTACCAACTAACCACAGGAGAATACCTTGATCGATGAAAAATGACCGATAAAAAAACCAGAGGGAAACCTGATGCCGGAGACAGCAGCCTATGCAAAGTAATCCTGAGCATCAGAGGCGACTAAATATATTTAATCAATACATCAACACGCGCTGCATTCCTACGGAGATAGTTTTACTGCAGTTGACAGTTCTCAAAAAGTACTAAAGTTAAACAAACAAAGAGGTCAATCGACAATATTGTGTGGTTCTTTGTAAAGTAATAAAATGTGTAGTCCCCAGAGTAACGATCATGTCAAAACAAATTCCATATTTTGTTCTCCGTAAGTGGTATGCAAAAGGAGAGTTACTGTATCGCCGTTACTGTGAACACGAAATATAAATGACCAAACTGGATATATTAAACCAATAGTTTCGTACATACACATGCACGCAATTGCAGCTGAGTCATACCCAGTTGTGATATGCCTCAGGTTGTTGTTGATCTTAGCAGTAAATCACGGAATAACAAGTCGATGGAAAAAACACAAACGTACAAAAACAGAAATAAAAGACCATACGAAGGAGGTCCATATAAAAGAGTCTACCTGCGTGCATATACTGATTAGTAAATGACTGCGACACAGTGCCAGGTTTGCTAAGTGGGAATATCAACGACAGCATTGTCTGGACACTTAGTGATTTCTTCCAATAGTCAGTCACCCCAATAAACATTGCGAGGTGCAGCAAACGCTTCGTTAATGTATATGCAGTACGTGATCTAACATATACACCCTAGACATTTCTGTTACTTCAGTTATGTCACGAAACTGGAGATTTCCCAAATGCACAAGTTGTTCACACACTCGGCCCGACTAATAAAGCAGAACTGACAGAGAACAAATTACATTGTAGCGGTAATAGCGAGACAATCTCTCAACTATCGGCAGAAGATGGCTATTGTGAAATGGATTGCAAGACATGACCTGCCGCATGGGTTAAATGTACTCGGACTCCGCGTATGGCAAATTTTCCCATATACTCACCCTGCTTGCGATATCATTCCTCATCATCATCATGGACAGCAATACACCAGTGGTTCACACTAATGCTTAACTGCCACACAACCATGAAGAAACAGCAAACCCTATATAGAAAGAGAGAATGAAAAAAGAAAGGGACGGGAAGGGACCTAACTACTGAAAATGACTACGTCCCTATTCAAACAGTCAACATCAAGGTGCCCACACCTTCTAAACAAACAACCGAGGTGCAAGTGAGAGTAAGGCGTCATCAGTGAGACAGCTTCCTTATGGCTTTCACTGCCCCGCGTCATTAAATGCACTCACTTCACAGACAACTCGGCCAAACAACGACAACATTCATGCCACTGAGCTC
>QNGE01001203.1:98329-135043 GCA_008508345.1 Paragonimus westermani
GCTGAGATACTGCCAGGACGCCCAGACCTAGACAGGAGAACGATTAGGGTTCTCAACCAAAGCCTTCGGCTCAAAAGCCTGTACTGCAAGGCAGCGGGTGGGTGGCGGTGCACCAGAAATGGTACGTTTTTCAGGAAAAGATGCCAACCTTCTTCCAACCCCCAACCTGGAGGACCAGGAGACTGTGGTTTGTCAGACCTCTACCTGTTGATCTGCCTGGTATGAGTAACTCTGTCCAGTTTAGCCCAAAAGGTCATCGAGATGCGCAAGCCGTCACACCACGTCAAGGTCCAACCTCATAGTTGTACTCACATTATGTAAATAACAATTGTTAGGAAGTATGTAACTCAAACAAGGAAAAACTGATTAGAAGAGAAATTATAACCGTCCTGACCCATACGCCCAGCCATAATTGCCCGCTGGAAAATTAAATATTTTCGACAGACTAGTAAATGACGAATAACATCTTGGTACTTGCAATTTACGAGTTTACGGAACCAACTTGCTCACAGGTTTCCAAAAAGTAAGGCAGTGAATGTCCGCATTGCAAAACGGATTCGATTTTTTTGGTTGTTTATATTCAGGTTAATTATAAATTTAAGAGTAGTGTCCAAAAATTTTTAATCCTCACAATCGTTAATTAAGAGTCCAGATTGCGCGTTATCTGCAAGAAATCTCACTAACAGCCTGGTCAGATAACAACCGCCACAGGTACATGGTTTGTTTTTTGCGGTAAACCAATCAACGCGTTGCTCTCATTTTGTTTTGTAACCGGAATCTGAGTTTCGTGACAGAGGACACGCTCACATGTACGTACGACGGTAAACGTGTTCTGCGTGCGGTTAGGGCGCGGTTACGACGATAACCGTGGCCATTACATACGTGTAAATTATGGAATGCATTTCGGTTATTTCTGTCGTATGGAGATGCACGCAGAGCAGTATGGGCTCAATCGATCGTGCATTTGATATGCTGCAAATTCCAGACACAAACAATCGTAAGATGCTCAAATCTCAGTATGATCCAATTCGATAACATTACCCAGTGATCTCGATTAAATCGGCGTAATAATAATATGTATCCATAGCACGGTAAGGATAGGGCTCGTAGACACACAACACACTGAGGGAAAAAACCGAAAAATCAACACAAGCAAACCCCACTTCTTCTGGTTTTGTGCCAAATTAGGAGGGAGCCACAATGGTCTGTATTGTAAACTCTGGGGTTTTGACAAAGAAAATGCAGTTGCTACGAACCAAACTTAGAACTGACTTCCTTATTAAGTCAATAATTAAATTCTAAAGTGATAACCATTACTTTTCGATTATCTTCCATCATATCGTTAAAGTCAAGTTCCTTTCCCAAGGTCCTGGGATTGACTGTGTTTTCCTGACTAATGACATCCTATTAGGATCTTGGCGGCTTTCTCCGGCATCGTTCTGCCGCCTTCTGATTGACCATTTACTCACGACCAGGCACATTCTTCTGTCATTGGATATCGCATTGTTGTTAGGCTCTGTAATCACTTTACCCCGAACATACACGTTATCGACTGTTCGTCTGCCCACTGGAGTTATGGGTGAATCTAGAAGTTTCAACTGAGTGTACATGATTACTGAGTGAACTAATCATGGTTATTACAAGACACAAGTTTGGCGACGGATTTGTTTTCTGAAGACTTGAAGCCGATTTACAACAGTAACTAAAGCTGATGGAGCTGTTGACGGAAAGGCTTTCAATCACTTTAGAAACAACTCAGTCTACTCCAAACATTGCTATAGAGGAAGTGCCCAACAGTATCGCAAGGACTGTATTCGACCGTGCGACTGATGTCACCTTCGTGATGTGGTTCAAAGATTGAGAACATAGTTCCTACGGATTTCTCTAACCAAGGTGGTTCATGGAAGGTCCGTTAATTACTGCGGAAGCTGGGGACTATGGAATATACAGGTATGTTAACTCCTTCCAAAAAAATTCAACCAATTCAACCAAAAATTCAACCGACTTATCCAGATACTCGGTGCACAAGTCTCACTCTTCAGCATTTGCTGACGATGTCTGAGCCTCAGCAAAAGAGAGATTATTTCACCACGTATGCAGACATTGTCAACCTCGAGTGTGAACGTTTCAAACTGCGTTCTGTTACTGATGTTCAGTTTAAATGCTTGGCTTTTGTCAGTAGCCTACAATCGTTGACTGATGCAGACGTCTGAACCTGTGTTTACCAAAATTGAGCAAACACCAAACATCACTTTGCAGTTGATCACAAGCTTGACGCTGCCATAATTCAGCACTCAGGTTGGCAAAAACAATCAATGCTTATGCAACCGGACGCAAACGGGCACCTGCAGCCTAAACAAACAGCCCAATAGTCTACCCAGCCGGCCTCCAACTGACTGTCAGCATTGTAGTGAACGAAATTTCCCATAATTTCATAAACTCAGGAGCATCAATACAGTGTGTCGCCTGCCCATCAGAATATCAGACGTTTAAAGTAACTGGAAATTGACTTTCGCATATTCAGTTGTGCAGTCAATATACCTGCCATCGTATTAACGAGTACAGAAGGTGATCCGTTAGAGAAA
Source organism: Paragonimus westermani (assembly GCA_008508345.1). Taxonomy (NCBI): domain Eukaryota; kingdom Metazoa; phylum Platyhelminthes; class Trematoda; order Plagiorchiida; family Troglotrematidae; genus Paragonimus; species Paragonimus westermani. The sequence goes on from QNGE01001203.1 coordinate 100,915, forward strand.
AAGTTTGCAAAGTTTCATCCTGTTAAAAAGTAGAGGTTATTTCAAGAAAAGGTTCAGCCCTTGGCAAACTGACAATGGAGGACGCGGTAAGAAACATCGAGGCATTACTGTCTGTAATGCTGATGATACAGCGAAAGTTCGATCACAACTGGTCGAATGGACAGTGTTAACTTAAAATAAGAACGAACTCGTAATCTGGCAGTACAGGAAACTTTCAGATAAGGTTAAAGCAACGTTATAATCGAGGTAAATAAAAGCAGTCCCACAGTCGCGTTTACCAATGCTGGTCATGAAGCGAAACCAGGTAGCAACACTTACGAAAAAGGAAAACAAAGCAATCTCCGTTTAGGATAGCGTTCAAGTCAGCAAATATTTGCACACTACAAACGACAAGTTAGAGCAGAGGAAACGTCAGTTTGTGTCCGAAATCGACATCCTAAAGCTCACTTACATATTGCACCAATTGCAGATGAGAAATTCTCTGCTGCACACGAGTATGTGGGAGTATTCATCAGAGCACTTACGGTCGTTTGGTTTGTGCAGAGAATCAAGCCTATCCCGACTTAAACTCACGGTGCCTTGGTATTTATGAAATCACGCAGCTATATATTCATTACTTTGTGTAGTGGCATCGAAACTGGCTAAGCAACACCCATTATTCGACATTCCCAAACAGTGAACAGACTATGATCAGGATATCCAGATATCACCTACCTTGTCTGCAATCTAGAATGGTATTTGTAAGAACAAGGATTGGATATAGGTTCCCCAGAATTCCTCACTTAAAAAATACTTAAGCGGGAAACCTTAAACAAAAAGGGCTGAGCGAGTTGGAAAAGCCATCAAAAATGTGGTGGCGCTACACAGATAACACTTTTGCTTTGTGCGAGATGGACTGCATTGTTCCGACAACATAAATTAAATTGATCACAAGCGCAGATGGACAATGAAACTAGAACCGATTAGTAATCAGCTGATGATATTTGAACTACCAATCCACAGGGTAGGACAGAGTATCAAGATCACCATCTATTGAAAGGTAATAGGTTGCTCTAAACGCAAATCGACTCACCCTAAACAGACTTGCGCAGACACTGCAGATTCACTGTTTCACCGAGCCTTATATCTATGTGAAGGTGTGAGCGGCCAGAAAGCAGCATGGAAAAATACACGGGTATACTAGGGAACAGGCCACCCAAGACGATCCAAAAGTACTCATTCTGATACTGAAGATGCGAAAAGAATGGAAAACCACCGTTATTTTTCCAATTAAGAAAGGGACGCTGGAAACGATTCACTGGATTTTGGACGGAGTAGGCATCGGGGTCTTTCCTCGAAAATTCATGGTGCACTTTGGTCTTTTGCCTAATGAGATAACTGTAGTTACATTAGGAAAGCATCTCCAATTTAGCTTGAGTATCTGATCATGGTGAGCAACTTTGCAACCGCTGGCGAGCGCTATACACAAACTGTGAAATCGATATGAAAAATGCTGAGGCAGTTCGACCTGGGAATAGTATCGCGCAGGAACGCTGAACTTAGTGGACAGTCAAAATTATGAGGACCAAACGTGCTCTGAATGGAACCGACTGATCTGTCATGTGTTCTTGAAGCGATCATACTGAATTACACTAATGGCTGGATTGGCAGAACATCTTACTGAATTTAATAAACTCAACTGACTGATAGTCTTTATTTGCTTTCTGTTCACTTTCATATGCATTCGGTCTACCATACTTAACGTTGCATCGAAAGTAGGGCAGTACCACGAAACAGAATTATCAGTTCTGTGCAAGCTGTTCTACAATCCTCTGCCATCTTGTTTCGTCACTATTACACTAGTTTTACACTGTGGCTAACAACAGAGAAATTGACTTTCAAATGTACCAAACTAGGACGTTCATCAGACATCACCAGTTTGTTCCTAATGTACCGAAAATAATACGGTCGTATCACCATCCATTTTACACTTTACCCTAGTGTCACCAAACATATAATAAGATTGCGCAACAAATCACACAGTGATAATTCTCTGGAGTTGAGTAACCAGAATAATGTAACATACAGATCGACTAGTGTAACTGTACATCGCGGTCTAACCATGTGAGATGGTACAGTTGAAGACTGGGTAAAAAAGGGAAGTCATTGTCCGGGTTCGTCGCACTTTTCATAACCATGTCATTGATTCGTTGCTGCAACAATCATTCTGATGACATTCCGTGGTATATCAAACTTAGTTTATCCCCATCTACTTTATTTGTTCCGAATAGGTCACCGAATTTGAATCCGGGTGAATTTCATACAAAAAATAAAGAGTTGTATTGGGAACGGTACAAATCACAGGTATCAACCTCTCGGAACACATTCAAGACAGACGCGATGCGAAAATCCCAAGAAATCCTGGTTACAGACAATTCCAGGCAACATATGGTTTTTTCTTTGCCCCAGTCATATTTGAGTCGAAATTTGCGTAGACATCACTGCATGTTCTGGCGCGAACAATTACCTCTTATGAGAGAGCAAATTTTATTCAGTAAGTCTGTCTGACAATCCCGATTTATACAACTTAGAACAGTCTTCATTCGTGATCAGACAAGTTCAGAAAACGTCCGCGTTCATAAGACCCTTGTTTTACCAATGTAAGAGAAAAACTAAACATTTTCGGCATTAATTAAACCATGTTCTTTCATGTTCATTGTGACAGACTGTCTCGTGAAGCTTGTCCATAGCATAAATTATCAATCAGTTGTCGTCCAGTATGAAGTTCGATTGTTTACTCTAATGCGCGTAGCCTCGCCAACGATTTCATTAATCGTTCAAACAGTATGACAAATATGCGGAACTGCGTCAAAAGAATATCTGACGATCCGCGCTGTTTAAAATTTAGTCTATCAGACTGCAATGAAGCGAAACTATCCGGTTACTGTAGGAGAACCTTTTAAAATGAAAATTCTATCTGTAACCCTTCGCAATTCTATGCAGTTTGTGAGGAAGAATGTCCACAGTTGAACACTGATGAATAATTGATCTTTCTTCCGATCAATTCCGACCATGAAACCCAGAAACAGTGCATACGGGTAAACAGTGACGACACCGAGTTTCGTGACATGTGCACTAAATGTCCCAATATTACAAAATGAACCAGCAAAATAAATTGAATTTCTTTGATATAAGCCCTTTGGCGTAAGATCAAGGAAACCTTAGGAATGATACTGGCATTCTGCTGAATCTCGCTATCTTCAAAATGATTTCTGTTTCAATTGACTAAGCCACACGAAGGGGAACTGAACTGGTCCAAAAGTGATCATAGCGTAACTGAGCATAGATGCTGTCTAATAGTTAATCAGAACATAATTCATACAACACCAACTGCGAAATCACTGGCATACACCCGCATCAGGATGAAACCATAAGCAACAAACATGTCCCACGAGGTACGGTTATTAGATGAAGTGGATAGACATGACGGATGGGAGAACAGAGGTAAATGACGGTGGAAACGGCGTGAAGTATGGATGCATTATAGATATCTAGGTGTCGAACGTAAAGCCATATGGTAGGACTCTAGGGCAATGGACTACTAGGCTTCAAACCAACACGAAACAATCAACTTAGCATAGAACAAATGCGGTAAGTAAACGCGGCTGCCCAAACTCAGAATAGGAATGAAATATTCTTAGTATAACCCATATTACCACTGTTCATCGACGAGCGGTCGGAACCGATAGAACATCCCTGAAGGTATGCAGCCAATAAATGGATTACCTCAGGCAAGTCCTTGAGCATTGTACAGATAGTATTCTTTGCTCAGGCACGTATACCATCCTGCCGTAGGCTAAAACAGTAACTCTTTTTTCACCCTATACCGTTCCCATCTTTAAAAAGATTCACGTTGTTCTGCAACAAAACCAAACCCAACTGGTACCGGAACTGTGAACAAACCTGTTCCAGGAGTTGTGGGTACTCTTTATCCAGATCCTTTAAAACGAACAGCAAAGCCGTCCGATGGTGGAATCCAGCTGAAGATGTTACCGGCCAAACGGTACAGTTCGTACGCATTTATCTTTGTCATGATTTTTGTCAATCCATTCTGGTTGTGACCAATCTATCGTTTCGGTTGTGAATCAAAAAAATTATCGGTTGTGCTTTTATTGTTTGCCATTGGTTTTTTCTTCAATTTTATCGTTGCTTATTGTACTGGTGCTTTTCTAATTTTGAACAAAATCCAATTCAAGTTGAATTGGATAACTAAGGTTGTGAAGTTATTTACATTTAAATGAATCGATTTTGTTCAAGAGAAAGATGAACAATTCTCAATCTATACCTTGATCACCAGTTGATCAGTTTCTAACCTGTGTTGATTAAACTGACAATATTTACAGTTTATAATTTTACGTGACATTTCTTAATAATCCACAAATGTCCTTCCAATTCTGAAACGGTTGTGTTAGCATTTTTGACAGTTCTTTCTCGTTTTCCCAACGATAAATGTCATATTGTAAATGAATGCATTTGGAAAATACTAATGAGCTAATATACAAAGATAAAATTATTTCAAAGAAAAGACACATCCGACCTTTTTGCTTACCACAAGATCGCACATCACAGAGAAAAAAGGTTGATTGGACTAAAATCAATTTTGCAGAAGATAAAGCAAAAGACAACTTAACACGCACTTTTAACATTTTTGGTACAAGTGAATTCTACGGATGCTCGTTGTCTGATTAATGCGGTAGTCATGGATTAATGCATGCAGTAGTAGCTCGGTAGTAACGTATTTCGACTGTCAGTTACAATATAGTGGGTTTGAGCAGTGGCTAGTTGTTTAGGCGACCTGACAGCATTTCACCTGTGTGTAACCTTGAATGCCATATGACAAAGAACAACTTGTGGCACATAAGTTAGCAACTTAAGTTAAACATAGCGCGCGCAACATTAAACGTTAACTGTGTTCAAAAAAAGCTGAATAAATAATTGAAGACTCTAAGGAAACCGCAGGCGTCTGAGATATCAACACGGGACGCAAAACTGAATGTGTAATGATCAAAGTGAACAAATACCATGTACATCACCGCGCAAAACGGTTAGGGGAGATTCGTCTTAGCTGATGAAGAGCAACGCGGGTGAAAGCAGAAGAATGAACAGTCACTACAAGGACTGTACACTTCAGAGAATATCACGGTATACGTTACGACAGCCTTGGACCGAACGTTCTTTACCTAGTTCGCGTGATTCACGTCTACCTGAAGCAGCAGTCTCATAGTATGATGTCGGAATAATTATGGAATCAATGGTAGTAGAGGAGCTTAACCCGCATTTTTCGAGATGACCATCTATCAACCCGTATGCTTCATGCTTCTAAACGCCCTGCGCGAGATCTTTCAGGAGTTGGATTCCACTCCACAGAACATTCTTCTGAAACCTGAGAAGGACTAACGTATGTCATTCATTTCAGTCATAAAGTACGATGGTACAAGTAACCCTGCGCATTAAGAGCGATGATATCAAGTTTTTATGAAAGAAGTCGTGATAGGTCTCCACTCTCGGCTCTATGGCAGCGGTGTACCTACTAGAAACAAACCCACAAGGTCAATTCCATCCCCTATTTAAAATTTACAAGTACAGACAACTAAAATATACTTGTGGTACATCACATTTCTCAGCAACCATACAAAAAGACGTACCACAGGATTGTAAATGCACTCAATGAGAAACGACACCCAGTGATGGAAAAAGGTAATATATTCACGACAGGCCATTCGGTATTGACACATCTATGGCGTATCTAAAGAACGCATACAACTTATGAGATATGAACCGACGCGAAGCATTCATTAGCCGACAGCGGAGATTAAATATTAGCAAATGCTCGACTGCTATCTCTCGCTTACCGTAGGTGTGGCTATAGGCCCCACTCACGTTCCAGATCAGCCTGAACGCGTTTCATTTAAGAAAATGGAGTAATTTCGTTTTTCGCGTGGATCATGTTTACAGGTTCAATACACGAAGCATCTAGTGATTTATGAAATGATTTTTCGTGCTGTTATTGAGGACAATCATTTCTACCGCCTCACCTTCAGCTTGGCACTGACCTGCTTCTGAACCAATTCCCACGGTTCAGACCAGGGTTATAATTAACCCATAAGTACTGAGACTCAGCATTAGTATTTCGTCTACGGTTTGGGCAACAAAGGTCACGTTTCCTGTCGTCTTGGTTGGATGCGGGTCAACACAGTACACGTGCAAACGTTAGTATCCCGTGATTTTATTCGCTGTTCCGTTTCGGTTAACCACGCCGTAATAGCAGGTTTATAGAAAGTGAATAATACACGGAAGTGGCCACGAAGAAAGTATGCGGTAACCTCGGGGTGCTTGGGGCAGTTAAACAGAAGAGCTGACACTAGATAATCGCATAGACGCAGGTACATTGAGGGTTCAGTCAACATTGCATTTGCCGGCAGTCTGAGAGTGAACTCTGTTGCGTAGCCACGATTCAGGTCACATATATTTCATTTTGTATTGACCCTGTCCTTACCATGCCAACGAATGGGACTGACCAGCATGGAAAAGAGGAGGACTTTGGCGCACGAGGAACTATCAAGATTACGGTTATCAAAAATGCACAACTAGGCGTTATTTGTCGACACCAACAAAAGTCGTGAGTGCGAACTGAAATAAACCAAGGCAAACGAATAGTAGTACGATCAGCTTTCAATACAACAAGAACCACAGAGCTAAGATCGGCACAACTATAGAACGGATACTAAATAAAGCTCGACAGGTGAACTAAAAAATGAATAGAACCAATTCGCTGAAGCGACAACACATTCTAATATCAACCGACAATCATGTCATCTGAACTCACCGACGGCATCTTATTTGCCTCGACAATGAAGGAAAAAATAGCCTGGAGAAGACTGGTGCAGGAATGTACTGCTAGCAGAATATTGTGAGAAGTGTGATTCAGTTGACTCACTGACGACAGGCCTACATGATCGTATGGAAATCAATGGCGGATCTTTGAGCAAATAAAATGACCACAGAAGAAACGGTAATGAAGTCGCCGATTTCTCTGTTTGAATAGTGGGACATTTACTGCCGTCTTTTATCTTTTCAAACTGACGAAAGTCCGTAATTTCTCGTCAGCAACTCAATGCATATGTCAGATATCACGCGAGCAACTTGTTCCAAAGAGCAAAGAACTGGAAGTATCGATCTACATGTTTAATCGTAACCCCACGTATGCAAAAATGCCAACGTGTGCGGCTCGGCGACCGAAGTGGTGGTCGTTTTGAAGTAAGACTGAAGTTTGAAGTCTAATGTACTAATATCCCGTTGACAATTCATCCAACCAATATACCAACCATGGCGCATAGGATGGCTGTATGACCTTTTTTAATTCTACTTCCATGGAGGCTTTTTACAGCAAATCCGGAGTTGTTTGCATTTTACCATTCGATAATAAGTAAGAAGTCGGCAAAAGATGGAGTGGCGGTATATTTTTTCCCGGAGTGTACATCATAATGACGCTTGCTGCTGGCTAGTTTATGCGCGAAATGGGCGGTGCAAGGTTACCGAGCGTTAGACGTATGTGATCGCGCAAAAGCTCATTATTGTATGTTATCGTTGAACTAACGCCCTGACAAAACAGAAACCACATATGACCTAGTCTTTGAATGGTAGCCAAAATAGTGTCCGGAAGAACAAAAATGGCACTTAGCCTACGACCACGGCACTATCGTATGTATTGATCAAACATGGGACATCGAATATCTGTAATAAGTACACGAACAACTTCGTTTGGATAAGAACTAAAAAAGCGATAGCAGTAATGATGGTGAGAGCAGAAGAGTGACAGAAATACAGACCGCTGCAGTGTTTGCTCTCAACCAAGTACAAGGAGCGCAGATTGGGGTTTAAATTACAGCATGCGTATTTGTGTGTACGGACAAGCTCAAAAAGCAAGATAAAACGAGAAGAAAATCGGATGAGAAGAGGGAAAGGTTGCAGGAGGCTTCGTTATTCATTATTAACAATGGTTTACAGCAGCGTGAAAAAGAAACAATTAAGGACACAGTGGACAAATCAACTGACTACGTAAACTGAGTGGAACAATTCATACGCATCAAAACAAAGACAAATGTGTATGGTTTAACGAGTTCAGGTCAATTTAAGTAAGTACCACAATCATCCCTGCAAAGGTGATGACAAGAATGGTGGGAAAGGCGTTGAACAAGTATTGTTCCGACTATACACAGGAAAATAGTGGCACGTGATTACTGATAGCAGTCCGATCGGCATATGGAATTGTGTGCAAACAAGATGCACAAACGGGACAAAATGCAGAATTTGAAGCTGTGCACAGCAAAAAAGCTGAAATTATTGAACGATAACTTGTATGAATCTTGACGAGGCACATACAATGGCATCTAGGCTGGGAAGCTGAACGGCGGTTGAACTAGTGTTCGAATTAGAAAAGGAAATGATTACGGATATAGAACGATAGCCGATGAATCCAAATCGAGACCCTACAGGAAGATCACGAGTATTCGACATGCGCAGTGCAAATCAGAGATAGTTCGCGAAAGCGAAATACGCCATGAAAGTGAAAGACGAATGATAAGACAAACATGGGAGGGTAAGAGCACAGTAAGAAAACGAAGAAGGAAGAAGGGGAGTTTGGCTGATCGAGAGGTATCTGTCATTGTCCAAAAAATCACCAGTAATGATGACAAAGTGCTACGATACCCTCAAAGAATAGATACGATGACAAAAACGCATAAACAGATCAGGAACCTGAGTGGCATCGATAAGAACAGAAGGGACACGTGACCGGGCGACACAAACATTGACGCCGAAGCGTAATCACCTTAGAACATAAAACTGGAAAACACAGCACTTGATGTGGGAACTGCCAGAGTACGGGTTGACTGCAGGATAAGCGTGCTTACTGGGATCCAGCAGACCATGAATGACGACCAGCAAAATGCTAGGCAATAGGTAACGACGTACGAGGGCACCCAAGAGAAAACGGATGGCAGTCGATTCGGTTTCAAGTTACTGGTGCGGATAAACCAATGTCCCGGGGAATCGTTGAATTCAAAAGTCACTTGAAACGAGATCGGAAGCGGGAACGTCTGGAACGCCCAAGACATCCACAACAACTGCTAATCGTGAAAAGATCGACAGAACAATAAAAAGAAAACTGTGTGACTGTGGGATGAATAAATCAAGGTTCTGGAAATTAAATATGGCTGAATTGTCAAACAGATGAAAGCAAGTTTCAAATGATAACACAAAACAACTATAAGCAATTGTCATCTGAAAACCATAGGGGAAACGATGGCGTTATGTAAACGATCTTAAGGCTTCAGAACGAAATACAATCATTTAAACTTACTGTTACGCATAAGAAACCAGTTAGGTTGGTGACTGGTAAACATGAAGGTCATGAGAAAGTATACTATGCAAGTTATCAGATCATTTTCAATGTTGGTTAGAAACAACCAAATTACGGAATAAACAATACACGAGAGTGCAGACACGAACCCAGGTTGACTTATTCCATCATCTTGATCACCAGCCACATGCACGGCAGCAGTATCAGGATTTACGGTAGAAGTAAGACCAAACTCTCTTCCAGTGCTTCCATCGGGACCAGCGTAGTGTTGGCCAACCAGTGGTCGAGAATTGGTAGTGACATTAGCGATGCCAAAGGAAGACGGACCAACAGAAGCCACAGGCAAGCCGCCAGCAGGATTCGCATCATCGACTAGGACTTCGTTTGTATTACCACCACGCCCGACATAAAGACCCGAATGGATCAAACCAGGATTTGCTGTCTAGTGATCAGAAGAAGAAGAAGTAAGGGTGAATTTGTCAGAATACTACATGATACCTTTGATTCCGTTCTTAATACTTCTGTGGTAAGCAAACGCAAAACAAAAATCAGCAATAGGTTCCACTCACAACTAACATTGACAGTAGCGATTTTTCTATCACAACTCCGAGAAATTCCACAAGTGACAAACTTAACGAGTGAAATCTGGGTTGATAACTTGCATATAAGTCAACTTTTTTTATACAATATACTGAGAACAAGAACTAACTTTACAAATAGGCAACTAAACAACTTAACCACAACAAGACGGTTCCCAATTTCTGCTACCGAACGATAAGAAATGGGGAAGACTTGGGCGCAACGGGATCTTAAATGTGTTAACAAAAAAACGACCTTTTCTGATAGTAAAATCGATGTTAACCGAAACACAGAGTGTGTCCAGTTTTAAAAAAGAAGAGAGCCAAGTTGAATGATGTGTGTCTAGATCGCACCTGTTCAGTGTAAGGAGAGTATTCTGTAACTTTGTAATGGTGAGAATTGGTGGGAGGAGCGTTTTCGTCAGTCCCAAATCCACCAGCCGTGTTGTTCTGAGCAGAAGAGTTCCAAAATTGTCCGGCCACACCACCAAGAGGTCCGAGGAGAGGAGTGTCGGTAGGCCCCATTCCTACACCACCATCGTTGGCATTTACGACCAACTGATTATCTCCGGTATGGTGAGGGGACGTGAGCCCCAGGGCACCTTGAGGATTTGGACTGGCACCAACAACTTGTGGTCCACTGCTGACAGGAGCAGGTTGGTTACCAGCCGATGTATGCTGACCAGAAGAAGTCTATAAGGTGAGATAGAAAAGCTTCATGAATTAAAAGACGGGAGCGTGTCAGAAAGTACACCTAAGAGTAGTAGCAGTAATTGAGAAAAACAAAACACCACCATCAGTTTGGAGGTGTATTCCCGCAATTAGAAGGGTAATCGATTGAACAATGTAGAGTTAGGACTCAAAAAGTGAGTGCGTAGTGTATCCAAAACAATTCTTATGCAGCCACACCCACACCAACAGAGAGAAATCCTGCATCGAGATGATAAAACAGATAACGACTAGGATGGGACAGAAGTGCAAAAAGTTTGATGAGTGATTTTAGACGCGTCGATGCTTTTTTTAAGACCAAATAATCCCTTCCATCTGTCGCGAAGAAGCTGTCTTGAGATACTATCTTACGTCTCATTTGCAGCCCGATTGCCGAGTTGCAGTGTGGTCATCTTTGCGTTGCTCAGTTTGGTTCAGGTGTTTTGGACAACGAGGTTCTTTTTCTCCTGCTCCCCTAAGTCATAAACTAGGGTCTATTCCTCTCATAATTAAATGGAAGTTAGGAAACAGTGTCAATCACTGATGTGCTACCGACGATGATTATATAAAACTGAAAAAGCGACCTGAAACAAAGGCTAGAACTACGTGAGAGAAGTACACGACCAGCTTACCTTGGCACCAGGAAGTGGACGATGGCACCAATCGAACTCCCAATCACAATCCCAACCTTTCCGTTGCATTAAGTCAGTGAAGATAAGCCTCAAGTATTCATAATTTGGCTCCTCAAAGAAGTCTAAACTTCGGACGTAGCGAAGATAAGTGGCCATTTCTGCAGGGGAAAAAACGAGCACAGTGACCGCGGCAACGCTCAACAGTTTATGCGTGAACAGTTAAACATAGACCAACTGACAAGAGTGAAACGTTAAGCCAGAAATCAAACAACTAGCGAACATAATACGTTAATCGGCTTTTGAATAGAAACAAACATTTGGTTTGAAAGTGCGACGTTTGCTTAGAAACTATGCAGCCAAGATTAACGTGAAATAGAAAAATACAAAATCAACTGCAATTGAAAATTTAACAGTCGATGGCGAATAAAAAACTATGATAGTGTTAGAAATCGATGACCAGGTATAAGGAAGATGCATTAAGTACCAAAGGAACGCCTCTGTAAGAATAGTTAAACAATTGGAAGTACTAAGTAGAACATAACGACTATTAGGCTGAACCCGGGAGTGAAATCAAAAGAATGCTGAAAATCATCAATTCCGAGCAGTTATTCTTTTGGTAAGGAGGCAAAATGAGGACAGTGTTATTAGTGGGAGAGGATATGTCGTCGAAACAGTTATAAGACGTAGTGATTGACGTTCTGTAAAAGCGTCCTTGGTGTTCGTTGTAATCGAAGTGATACGTTTTTAAACTATACGCAGTTCGCACAACATTTAGTATATGACAAACAAGATGACGTGAAGAAATCTTATCATTCTGACCACATTGTGTATGCTCAAACTTTCTGGTATATATACAAACCTACTAAGAGGTCAACCTATTTTCGAGACCTCTACCTAACCAGTATATATGCACATGTACATAAGATATAACATCCACGACACACATACATGCTAACGTAGTAAAAAATGAATAAATAAAAACATGGGATTTCTTCATTTTCAGATAATCATGATAGACAGTTTATTAATGTAAGTTGGCGTTGAGTATCGATATGAAATCGCTGAAACAGAGGAACACGTCTATCCGTTTATCATTCCATTGACAATGATGCCCCTTACACCCAAGATTGAAAAGTATCAAGAAACTGAAACCAATGAAGAAGCTTTAGAGAATGTGGACACCCCAATAAACGACCAGGCTAGGTGCTGTTTTACTGAATTGAAATACCGACCCGTAGAAAGGTTTGAAAATGCATTAGAGAGGGAACCACCAAGCAGAAAATACGTGATGACTACATGATGATAAAAATAGGGTAAAGTGGGAAGAACCTTTAGGATGCATTGCCTTTTCGTTTACATCAAATCACAGTGGAAGTACTCGCAGCTGGAATACAGATAACATCGCTGATTCCCAAACATTATCCGTCTTGCCAGGAAGCAACAAATTTCCGTTTTCCAGAGGTGGGCGTTGCAAAAGAGAGTACTACATGTGAACACCTTCCGCATCTGCCGTTGACAAGTCGGTCTTGTAAAAATAAGTGGAAACCAAATTCCAGCTTGGCGTGTGCCCCCTATTACAGAAAGCATGTTTGTCGCCAAATTGTGGTGCAACACGCCATTAAGGCTAGTAATTTCACTTAGAAGGCCGCGTTACACATTCAAAGTCACTTAACCGAAAGGGCGCAACAAAGAGGTGCGCGAGCATACTGTCCACACTTCAGCTCAAGTTAAGGTCTGGCAGTTGCACCACAAAGACCGATGCATGTCAAAGGCTGCCCAATTCCATTCATTTCGTCACATAAGAAATAACAAAGGACTGTCTACAGCACACAAAATGGCAGTGTAGATCTCTCAACTGATAGAAAACTGACTGAGCTTGGTGGTGCTGCTTGAAAATTCCCAAGCGATAAGGACGATGGTACACGCTATTCGGCACTCCGCCAAACATTTCGGAATGTGTTTAGTAGCGTCAAACTGCTTCTGCTGTGATTATCTAGATTTAACGTTGGATAAGAAGGTCATGAAGAATGTTGAACGGTTTGTGTGTTTGGAAAGTGGTATCAGCAGCAGGGAATGAAATATAAACTCGTGTCTGTAAGGCTGAGGCAGCGCACGCTAATCCATGGCGGCAGACATTCCTCTGAATCGTGAGGGTCGTGCATATAGAGCTATTGTGAGGGCACAGGGTAGAATATGTGAACAGTCTTCGGGTATTCGACCACCGATATCTTCGTTCGATCGTTCGCATCGGGTGGCATCAACGAGCAAGCAACGAAGTTGAGAAACAATGATTTGGTAGTGATTGACAAGCGAGATGTTTTGTTCAGTTGCTAAGTTTACATAGACTTAGATGGTCCACTCCATTCTGGTCCTCTTCTTTTTGTCTAGGGCTTGCATTTTTCATGGCTGTATGGTAGATAAGCATCAGCAAAAACCGATTAGGTGTTGTTGTCTGTGACGCTGATGAGGAAAGTGTAGGTATTATGGTGTTGACTGCATGAGGTGAGACAGGAGTATTACATATTAAGCCTTATTCTTCACCATTTTAATCGACAAAACAAAGCTTCTCCATTTTTCGAAAGTTAAGAATCAACAACAACCACTGATGTATTGCTATCGATGAGCCGGTGGTGACCGGCAGTGGCAAGCATCGACCGTTGAAAAGGATAATTGCCAACCTGCCCGCAACCAAAAGTGACAATGTGAAGACTGTTCAGATTAATACCTGAGACGATTAATGACAGTCAGAGACAAGTGACCAAATGCGGACCAAAACCTGCTAGTTCGAGATCGAACTCGATTAAGATTTTTTTCGCCAAGGTGGAGGGCAGTATGGCATTATCAAGGCGGATGACAATGACACGCAGACAGTAGACCAATAGCCGGACTGTACTTAAAACGAATGAAATACACTATGAACCAAAGAAGCCAGGGCTACAAAATAAGAAAACATTTAGAAAAATGAAGATTGGTAATCGATCGGGCAAAAAACAGCAGTGAAAATTGTGTTGTAGACGGACGGTAGAATAGCAGTATTATTATCAACACGTACGCGAGTATTCATCATAAAGAAATAGCCCAAAACGAACACTAAGAATTCGCAAAGCGATAGGATATACAGAAAAAAATCACAGCGTGAATAGGAAGGGTCACCGTCATCCATTTACGAAGACCACCACCGGCATCCTCTGTGATGACGGGCAAACTGGATAACGAAGGTCAGTGTGGGGAATGCACGCACGCTGATGAATGTCTCACTACTGGACTAGTTCGTACACGCGGGTTAAAGCAGTGGTGCACACATAAATACATGCATGCACACATGAAAGCACACGATGCATGCGCGATGTATACGCGTCATGACTGTGAATGTGCGGCGGCTGCAGCGTGTGCGCCAATCGATGAGATTAGACCATGATCGTGTGTTTCGTTAGCCGCCAAGCTAGATTTATTCGACAGATCAACTAACCTGGATATCCCTGACAAAGCACATCGATCGGTGTGGCTCGTTTGGTGTCACCAATCTTCTGGTACCGGTCACGCAGATTTTCTGCCTTCAATCCTTGCCATGGAAGGCTACCTCGAAGAAAATAGAGAAACATGTGTCCGAGAGCCTCGAGATCATCACGCCTTGACTGTTCTGTGTACAGAAAATGGAAAAGTGGCAACTGGAATGGTAATAAGTATACGTTGATGTACATTCGCAGACAGTTCGTCTGCGGATTGTTTACAAGAACACGACATGGAACGCTGATCCAACTAGGAGCTGGTAATGGATATCTTGATGGCACAAAATGCCCCTATCTCATCGCAAATATGCCGAAACGAAAACAAAACAATCTGTAATAATTCGGTTTTAACACTTACAATCTATCTGGCCTTGAAGTGACCAAGCACACACCATGCAGATAATATAGATCGTTTCATTAATCTGACAGGACGACCACTCAGAAAGATTATTCACAATGTTCCGTATACTGTCGTGCCCTACGTGATCAGCATGCAGCAAGCGTCCTTTCTTCAAGAATCATAGACAACTCAAGTGAAACTAAAGGATTGTCCATGATGAAACAGGACGGAGAAAGCTGAAACAAGACACTTGAAAAATGTCATTTTTAAGGTAGATGATATCCATAAATAGAAGAGAAATGGGCAAAAAGGAATACGATACTCAGGGGATAATGAACGCACCTTTACCCAGATGTGTATTAATGCTCATATACCTCGCAGTTCCCGTGAGACTTTTGTGTTCACGGTACCGAATATGTTTACCGGTTTCTGGATCGATATACTCCTTGGCCAGTCCAAAATCGATTATGTAAATAGTCCGGTGTCGATTGTAGTACTGTCGACCGATTAAGAAATTTTCCGGTTTCACATCACGATAAATTAAATGTTTCGAATGCACGTACTCAAAACGACGTAACTGTGTAACAGAAGCAAAAGGCAAGAGAGAAAATGCACTCAAAATTGCTAACCGATTTTTGGAAATTGCAATACAGAAAACGTTTAAGTTCAGCTGTACCATGAAATGCGACTTCCAACGAGAAAGTACAACATTTTCGATAAATGACTGCCTGTCTAATAACGGACTTAGGCACCAATTCCAACTTAAAATTAAAATGGCGGCTGGACCTAGAAGAATGGCAGTAGACATACACCTTCACTGATAAACGGCATGAGAATGGGAAATAACGGAGAAAAGTACACGCTAATGCGTTCACTAGAAGGATGCGTGGGATCTTTCGTAACCATCGACACGCTTTGCTTTGACGACATTAACTATTTGCCGTCACTCAGGAGTACACGGAAGTGAAGCTACAGTAGCACACATTCCAGATGGTGTTGCAATACCTCAGCAACGCGATCACAACAACCTTATCTGCTCAGGGTAGCACGTACATGCAAGAGGGTCATCGTTGACCAATGAATAGTGAGTCCGTACAATCAATGACTGAAGGACAATCAGCTGAAAATGGGGAGAACAAAACACTCCACAAATACACCTTCTTGAGCCAAAATATCCTCAATAAAGCGATCTTTCTAATCGGATAATTAAAGCAAAAATCTTGTAACGAGAACAGCTGGTAGACCACCAGACCAGAAGGTTACACATACTCGCCACGGTAGCGAATAAACATGAATCAAAGGAAGAACGCTACGCTTGTTGATTCGCTTCCAACAAATGCAAGAAGTATTTTTGTCCTTATTAGAAAGTAAGGTAACAGCTGACATATTGTAGTCGATAAGAACTTAGCCTTGTGTGTATATCGGGTCCAATAAATGTTTAAGGAAATCTCAAGGTCGGCAGTATTCGCTAGTATTAATCATCAGGTTATCCGTGTTTATGACTGCGCTTCGATTTTGATCGTGACGACACTCTGGTCAGTGACTTGCTCATTGGTCACGACTTTTCACTAGATGATAAACATAGACTAAAAAATCTAAACAAATGACCTTAAATTTCACTTGTGCAAATATCACAAAATGTGAGTGGTAACTACGTTAGTAAGAGATAAAAATATTTATTCACAAATATCTACACAAAATTAGGAAGGGCATGCGCGTCTGTGCCTATCCCAGGTGGCAATAATTTGCAAGTATATGAGGGCTATAAAAAAAAATAGTATTTTTACTAAAAATCGACTTGAAGCAATTCGTTCCCTTAAAATTGAATAAGGCAATGAGAAGACGCAAATCATGTGATGTTTTCCAGCGTAACGTAGACATTCTGATCACATGTGAAAATGCAACTAATTTTAAACACTAAGATAGAGTTCCATAGGGTGGAATTCATGGCTTAAGGAATAAGACGGACGGGCATGAAATGCTGGTCTGGTTTACGTAATCTAAATTTGTAATCTAAATTACGTGCGTACATTTGTGAATTGAACGTGGATAGTCCAGAACAAAGTCGAAGAGAAGCCTAATAAAACATATCTTTCATCTTACCGGTATTATCTTCGTAAAGCGGACAATCGAACCAAATGTGAACTGGAAAATCTTGAAACTCCATGTTTTGTCTGGCTAAGCATTAAATTCACCGGCTTCACGCAAGCCTAAAAATCACATACTGAGTGTGCATGGTCTAATATGCAAATCATATCGTTAGCCTCTGTTGTACAGGCAACCGGAAGTTTCGTCGACTGTGACGGGTGTAAATTAATGGATCACTGAATAACCAGTATTTGATAGCGAACAGACATAAAGGTTTATGTAGTTTCACTTCTGCGACTAATGAAACAGATGCCAGAACTAAATCAAGCAGATCCAGAAAACACTTTTGAAAGTAACCACTAAATAAGCCTAAAAAGAGAGTATGTGTGGAAGTGTGAAACGGGAGTTCAGACCTACGACACGTGCGAGGTGCCCAATCCTACCTGAAGGGAACTCAACCAGAAAAAAACGACGAAAAACGGAAAATAAACCAATCGCAATCACAGATTCCAGAAGGCTGCTCTGCTGTCCTACGGAAGACTTGGGTTTCCCAGATGAGAAAGTACGTATACGGGGCGAAATCAAGCTGGATATAATGTGACTTGATCAAGGATGTAATTAAAAAAACAAAGCCAAACGAGTAGGTACAACACAATCGACAGCTACCATACAACAACGGTGGCTGCTGTCATGTGATTCAATAGCTCATGTGTAGTGTGAACAGAACTATTCGAATTTGTGATTGCCTAATGCTAATCGGTGTTACCAGTAACGCAGGGGCAACAGATGATGAGTACAGGCTCGTACATTCCATCCTTCATCCTTCAGCACCTACGGAATCGCAAATGCGTTCCGTCACCGATTAGGGGCAAAGGTGACAAAGCGTGCATGCACTCCATTTTCGAAGATGGATAGCCAATTTGCTATGGCGCGGAGTAGGGACAGCACAAATCAGCATTTCGTTTTCGAGCAAAAATACCACCATCGATAAGCTTGTACCTGGCAAGCTGATTGTATGAGCAATGTTACGGTCGATTTCCGCTTAAAATGATAAGTTCGAGATCGATACTCGTGGCAGCAAAAACGAAATCCATACCAGTTAAGCCATTAACTACGGATGCCAATGAAACAGTACGGTGTAACCAATAATGAGCTAAACGAAGAAAATTTTCAGCCAATGAACCATTAGATGATTGCTGTCATGTGCCACCCAAGACAACATTTGGGTCAGATACTACCAGACCTCTCAAATCTAGATACAAGCAATCACCACTATTGAGACTCGCATCCGATCATGAAATCGGCGGATGGGCCATTCTTACCATCGAGTTACCGCGAACGGTTGAAAGGTGGTCGAGTATATGAACATGGGTCATAAGAACGTTTTCCGCTACGCTCAGTAACGTTTGCAGACGTTACAGTCCAGGTAGGGAATTGCGTGACTATTCAAATTGCCAACTGGAGAAACTCTCAAGCATGATAGTATGTCAAAGTCACTGCGAGATCGTCGATTCCTTGGAGTAGCTTTTCAGTCATCTTTCTTATTTTTGTTGTTTCGCATGTAACGGTCAATGCTAGCGGAAAGGACTCGAAGTTGGACACCGCACTCTGGAAATGATTTTGACTCTAGCAGGTAACAGAACGATTTCACATGAGATGAGTGCTACTGAGCTATCACAACCCAGACGACAGGAGGCGAAACAACCATCCAACCGTAAGACAAGATCTCACACAAGAAGCTACCTCACGTTAACGTGGGTAGTAAAAGTCGTGATTAAGCATTTATCACCACGGCCATAATCCGAACTAAAATCGACCTCATCCTGAATAAAAATTACGCGAAGAACTAACCAACATAGTGCGAATTAGGTCTACTCCCTTACGATGTGTCTGAGCTTTTTGAGTACCGAATCAGTGCACGAAACAAATTAGACATAACGGAAAACCAGTATCACAATGTGTACCTCTAGGTTGAAGAACACGACAGTCGAACCTAGACAAAGTGTTTAAGGAAATCATGGTTCGAATCCGAAATGTTTGTGACCGCTTGGTAACAATGACTCCTAGTTGCGAGCTCGCAAGGTATAAACCGTTGTTACTTTTAAGGATTGCACAAGATCCTGGCAGCCTGACAGCAATCCGAAGCGATCAGTTCCGTTGCGAATTTGAACACAACAAACGGAAGACTGACGGTAGACAATCTATATACAAGCAGAGTTTGTTGCATGTTAGTCGATGTTTGCTCCACATAATTTAAGTGTACAAAATTCCTATTCACAAAACGAAAGAAATGAAAGTTCAAAACCGGCTCAGTTGATACCGAAAGAGAATGAACGCGGCAACCAAACGTACGCAAAGATGGGTTGGCGGTACCTGATCTGATGACCTCTGTGGACGGTAAAAAAACACCCGCCTCAAATTGGGGACGAAACAAGGGGTCTTTGTAAGGCTAACTATGTTGCATCATCCGACATTGATTCGCAACCGAGGACGTTGGTTTTTTCCGGGCGTTCGTTATCGTGTTGCACGATGATCGCTTAAAGGATTGTTAGGTGCATTTTGGCAGGAGCATGACAACCCTGGTTCAAAATCGATGCCCAATCCGCTGCACAGCATTTACAAATTGCAACTGGGTTTCTTCTAGAGCAGTAAATCTGTCATACTACGTGTTCTTAGTTTAAAGACTACGTCTAATTCAGTTAACAGAGATTGTTTGCACGATAAAGGGTGCCGAGATTTGGGCATTTTAACACAGGAACTTTGGTGTTGCAACAAAGAAAACACAAAAGCTAACCTCAAACGCTGGTCAATTAAGTAACACATTACCTCATTTGAACAGTAGTTGTAACGGCAGTCTGGACAGTTTCGGATTCCGTTGTATGTTAGCGATGTACATTTTTTAATAGGTCCTTTTAGACAGCCGTCGTCTGGATTGTCGGCGAGGCATTTCCGCCTGGTAAGCGTAGATGCCGGAAAGTATGCATTAACAGGTCCATGTACTTTTCTGGTAGATAACATGCTGAATGAATCTATCCAATCTCCCAGTCACGTCGATGAGCATTCGCGATTGAAAGGGTGTCAATAAGACGTTTTTTATAAGACATCAAACAACCCAGTTTGTCTACGATTTACTTAACCAGTTTGGACATGGAGATATCGACTGAGGTATAGTGAGATGAGCTCCCCATTGGAACATCGTTAATCTGACAAGTTATACTGCGAAAAATGGAGCGTGCTATTGGAGTAAACAGTAATAATCGTTTACTTGCTGGGATTGCACAGCGATTTCTCATAGTAGCATATATGCAAATAAATCGGAGTCTAAGAAGAACATAATCCCGTGAGGTGCGCCAATTTTTTTGAAAACAAGGGTTACTGAGAACTGTCTTTCAGAGGACACTTGGGCAGAGTTTCATATCGATTTCAAAAACAACGCTCATCATTCGGCCGATTTATGCGGTGAGGAGTTAGACATAGCCAATATCGATCGTAAGCCGTAACAGATAGCTGAGTGCATTTATGTACGGTCTATTGCTAGCATTCCTCATCCAGTGTCAGTATAGAAGATAATCAGATACTGGTTAGCAGGCCAGTTTCAGAGAAACAATATACTCCTGTTGGAAAAACTGACTATTCGGGGCGCTTTTGAACGGATACTCAGTGTGTTCCGGGAAGTAACGGTCACAGCAATCAGACACCCACTGGGGGACAAAAAAAGATATAAATCCAACAGGTTTTATACACTGATTTTTTTTTACTGATATAAGTGCCACATCACCCTAAATTGGCCTGTCTTTGCAGTCCAGTAGGCTTACCGGTCAGCCTCTTTCGAAAAGAAGCACTAGACTCAGGTTGCGCTCTTGAATGAGCTGTTAGTGGTGCATATCCTTGTCATTACCGGACTGTGATCTACGGCCACTGTTTCATAAAGCAACCGCGGTGATCACTGCGTAAACGACACCATATAAGGCACAACTGACTTATCATATGTAAACGCTCGACTGTAATCACTTGTGAGTGACTCGTAAATTGCTCGATAACCTAAAGAGGAAGCACAGTAAGTCTGTGGTACGGAATGCAGCATGCTCAACGAGTATACGGCAAACACCGGTGGATATATGACGAAATCGATCCAAACAAAATTCGGATGATGCTATTCTTCGGTCTGTTTCATTCACATTTGACAGCATCCAGCATAAACCCAAACCGTGAGTGCAGCTTCGCTGAATCGAACAGTCACTCAACTACAGAATAGCCAGCTGTTGCCGCGATTCTCCTTCTGAGGTATTGGCACGAACCACTGGGGGTCACTTGTTACGGGTGTCTATTTGAGGATAGCGGCAGCTATACGATTAAGCAACGTCCTCTTTGAGTTCTCCAGCCGTTTAACATTCAATCTGTTGCGCTGCTCTGATGACCTATAGTGAACGGGCTTGCCAACGTGAATATTTATCTTGTTCCTGATTAGCTTGAGATCCATGCTACGCTCATCACTCGTGTGATACGTGCTCTGTGAATGTGGCGCTTTCGCCTAATCACGTAATCAAGCAAGTGACCACTTCATATTTGAGTCTGAGTAATTATGTTGCCCACATTTAGCTGAAATCGGATGTTTGTGATAACCAACCCGTGACTAGCACACAGAAGAGGCAGGCGGCCACCGGTCTTATTAACCGAACCAATGCCACGAAGTCTGATGAATCCGGACCAGGCTACTGACTCGCATCCAATCCGTCACTCAAAAAGAACAGTCGGTCACTCACTAGAGTCGAACTGGTTGTGGTGGAAAGTTGATCATAGAACTAGTCTTTTGTACAATCGGTATAACCGATACTCGAAGTATAAACAGTGTGAAATGTAACAGACTTAGCTCAACCGAGTAGCCGATGCATGAACACAATTCTAGGCTAATGCCATACGGACAGCAACTGCACTTCTGAGAACCTTCTTTTGGCAATTTTTTCAGTGGAAGATGCACACGGCACTTGCTTTTCGGTATGCAACCCTTGTCTACCTCAAGACTACGACATCGGTGCCATGGTGGCTCAAGTCTATCACAATAAGTGCTGCTGGACATTTCGACTGTCTGGTACTGCATCGATCTGGCCGCATACCTACATTCCGTGTCCGGAAGTGCAGCGCCTTACATCCACGGACCTATTTCAGATTGGCTCAAGGGATCCCAGTTGAAGTTCTCGATGCAACAGTTTGACCTGTGGGCAAGAAGGAAAGTTTTCCCGGGAAACCCTACCCGGGACTTCTGATTTGAAAGTCCCGCCCATTTGACAGTAGGAGATTACCCCCAGTGCAACACCCACGTACTAGCTTCTCAACCTGACTACTGCTGTGCGCGACAGATGAATTGTAATCTACATCATGCTTCTGAAACTGTTTTTTTTAACCAGACAGGATAATCCACCGGCAGTTACAGCCGATCGCTGGACAATCAGATTGCTCTTTGTTTAAAGATACCCTTTCTAACCCCATTCTTCTGTGTGCAGAAGACAGCTGTGATGTACACTCATAAGTTCGTAACTAAGCATTCCTACGCTATCAGTAGTACGACAAACAGCCACGTAAGCATATTGTCTCGCTTTTCCTTCTTGAAGTAGTTGAGATAGTGGGACCTGGAAAAACGGAAACCTTAATCAACGTGTCAACATGTCAAAACAATACACAAGCTCGAGTACCAAAACAAGGTTACAGAAAACGTTGGGTGAACCGTATTCACACCCACACTCAGACTATATGGAACAGCTGATATATATGTATATTCATATATACCCATGGTGCACAGGCAGATTGTCATATTGCACGAACGAGCACGGCAATCCCTTAAGGTAATGCCTACAAGTGAGAGGAGATGAAGAGCCCGTCGAGCAGACTAGTACATTTCGCGGTCGTCAGTCTGACATTCCAGGCTCACCGTAGTGACAACTCCCTTCCGAAAGAGCAAACGGTTTCCATCATCTTTCCGACAGATTTTTATTACTTGAATTTCTTTGTATATAAACCTGTGTGCATACATAGTGCTTGTTTCCTCTTGGAAAAACTAAAAAAATTGCTGGGAAAATGAGAAGAGTGAGTCGCCAATCAAGCTAGCAAGTTGAAACAACGTCATTATCCATCAAAAGAAGGCACACCACTGAGAAACATACGACAGTGCATATGACCTCATGCTTACCTAACAAAAATATTAATAACATTGCGGCTTATCTTTCTCTCCATGTATTTTGCATTTCCATTAACACGCAACTTTATGAAAGTTGTGGGAAATATGAGTGTCGCTTCTCTAATCGGTTCACCATGTTTTTCATGCTTCTAGGTGAATAAAGTCTAGCTCATCGACGTTATCTTCTCGATCGCATCGTCAATCCCAGTGTTGTATAACATGCAGCCTCGATTATGAATGGTACAGTAAGTACATTCGGGGACTAAATGGCAAGCCCTAACGCTAGAAAAACGAGGGATCAGAAGCAACTAGTGGAACAGTGTGTACGCACTATGGAGGAAGTGTCACCAAAGCGAATGACAATGTACTGCCGCCCAATGTGTGTGGATACATGTGAGTCATGCAAATGAGTGTACGTGTTGAATGCCCAATGTCCTCACAACCTGTATGGGATTTCACACAAAAAGCAGCTTCACAGCCCAAGCGTCTTTGGCGGCTACAATGATGGTGTCCAACTAACCGCTTCCTAACCTCTTCGTTGCTTACGCGATGCGAACGATCAAAAAGCAGACATCGACGGTTAAACACCCGTAGGTCGTTCACGTCCCCCTCAAATGGCTAGGTACCTCAGCCACACACACAACCCCATACACACACAACCACATAATCGCATTGTATACGCGACGTCTAAGCCCCAGAGATGCCTCTGTCACCAGAAATGTCATAGATTCGCAAATACTGCACTAGTCTTCGGTACACAAACTTCCACATCATTTTTCATACCTCCGCCGCTGCCAATACAGCTTCCTAGGCACGTGAACCGGTCAGCAACATCCACAGCCCTATTTCCCAAAATTAGGTCCACTTAATCACAGCAGTCTTGCAGAAACACTCGGGGGCTGCTAAACGCATTCTGAAATATTTGGCAGAGCGTGGAATGGCGTATAGCACCGTCCTTGCTGCTTGGAGATTGTCAAGCAGAAACCTCTTGCCGTCAGCAACAGTCAAAATAGGTTAGTCTTTTGCTAGATAGAATGCCCACACCGACACTGGGTGCTGCAGATAATCCTCCACTATTTCGTCCGTGACGAAATTAAAGTAAACTAGTGAGATTGAGCAACTTTGACATACGTCGCTCTTTGTGCTGAAACTGTCAGAAGGTTAACCGTAGATCTGAACCTGAGCCGGAATACGGGGACAAAGCTCCGACAGTATGCTCACATGCTTGGTTTTCTTATCCTTGCGTTTAATGGACTCCAAAAGTGTGGATCGACCAGTAGATCGAACCAAACTTACCTGTGTGGTCGAGAAAAACGGTACATATGATGCCCTGCTAGAATCTGGCGAAGAGTGAAAATATGATTAGCACATACTCGGCCAACGAAACTTTGTCTGACTCCCAAGCTGTAGTTAATGGACGGAGTATAATTCGTGGCTAGAACACTAGCGGTGGCAAGTCAACCTAATCCTCCCACAATCTTCGTGAGAGTCTGCGATTCCTTTCTTGGAGATGGAAACGATCACCGAGTGACTCAAGCATAGGGAGACGTTTCCCATCACTCACACAAGCTAAAACAACTGAGTCAAGGCATGTGCAAATGTCTCCCCACTTTCCCTACATATTGTCGGCACGAGGTCATGTGAACTGCCAATCCCACGGCGTTTGAGAGTCGAGATGTGATATCAGAGCTCAATTTAGGAAGGTGGTTCTAAATCCACCCACTAGCGCACTACGTTTCAAGTGTGTGGCAGTAACACAGTAGAAATAAGAAGTCAGCACAAGAGTCTAAATTTAGCCCATTTCGGATGTGTATGCCGTCTGTCTCGCGGATAATTTCACTGACAGAGAGACAGACAATGTGGATGCTGTCCGTTCGACACACTGACTACTGTTTTGGACCACAGTCTATAAAATACAGATGTCGACATTCAACATGTCAAACGTTTGTGCCAGAACGGCTGGTTTCACCCGTCAGTTCTAGACGAGGGACGAGGGGAAGTGTTGTGAGATCCATAGAGCAATTATTAGAACTGAGGGTCGAGTCGTGCTTGAGATTACAATCGGACATAAAGTTGGGAAAAGTCATTAGTAGCATGTTTTTGTTTGGCCACTTTGCTGTGTACAGTAGACAGGGTGGTCGGGTTCATAATGCGAGACGGTCGAGTCAGTAAGGGATTATTGGTGTTGTGAGTATTTATGGTTGTATATGGACCGAGATGCTAACAGGACGCCCAAACTTAAACAGGAGAACGATTAGGGTTTTCAACTTTGGTCCAAAAGCATGTGTCGCAAGGTAGCCGGTGAGTGGCAGTGTACAAAAACTGGCACCTTTTCCGGGAAAAGATACTAACCTTGTTCCACTCCACAGCCTGGGGGACCAGGGGAATGTGGTTTGTCATACCTCTACCTATTAGCCTGCCTGCTATAGGTGACTCCGTCAGTATGACCATTCTGTCGTGCAGTTTAGTCCAACGGGTTACTGAAATAGGCAAGCCGCACTAAGGTCCAATCAAATCGACACTGCCGAACAAGAGAAGAATAACGGTGGTTGGAAACCAGGAGCTCTCGGTAAGCAGAACAATGGTAAGACCACCGTTTAGTCTCCGCTCCGGATTAGGTGAAGTGCAAAATGAGAAGGGAAATTATGCTTTAAGAAATACCGATTAGTTGGTAAAGCTGTTTTGAGAATCTGCCAAAAAAAAATGACCAAATGCAATTTGTTCCTTTTTGTTGTTCTGCTGAATATCACACAGTTCATATTACAACTACATCGTTCATGTCAATAAATCCAGGTGTCAAGGTGCGGTTTGGCGTGAACTTCACCGACTCAGACCAACAAACAAACGCAAACGCGTTCCAGACTCCTCGTGGCCAATGTGTTTCTCGCCCAGTAGGGGGAAACGAACTAAGTTTACTTCTCAGTTTGGTTCATAAGCCTTAAAGCTACGTCAAAATTCAGCTTGTCAGGAGGATGTGTGAAAATCATTCGAGTAGTTTTGTGCTTTATTGATCGACCATGCATCGATGCGCAAACGGGACGGGATAGTCCGACGAGACTATCGCTTTTTCATTTTCTGAGCGTCCAATCCACTTTCAAAAATGCGTCTCGTGGATGACTCTCCAATGGAAGTGATTAATTTGAAGTGTCTTTGAAAGTGTGTTAGGACAGGGATGCTTAGTCTTGGACGCAGGAAGGTTCGTCTTAGAGTGAACACTGCGTACGAGAACAACAGTGATACTTGCCCGTTGACAAAGAACTGTTGCGGTTTTGATTATGAAGGACTTACCAGTTGAATGGCAATCATTAGCACAGTTTTCAGAGAAAATTGCCGCTTGCATATCTCAAAAAGATCTTCCAATGAGGGACCAAGAAGCTCCATGACCAATGCATTATGTCGTCCGACAGGTCCAAAATAGTACACCATTGGGAAACCCAGTACAGTTCCACTATCCAGCATTCGATAAAACCGATATTCGAGATGCAACTGGGGGGCTCGAGCCTTCATTGGTTCCAATTTAATAGCAACATGTTCGTTTGTGTACAAATTACGACCTGTGTGAACAAGGAGGAAAAATCTAAGTAGTAGGCAATCTATTCGAATGGAACGATTGACGAGGAATCAACCGGAACAATCCAGAAATGTCAACTAATGAATCATCAATGAGTAGCTTGGCAGATTTGACTATTTACATAAGACCAAATTGTAAAAAGCTTCCGCTAAATTGGAACCAACGACAGAAACAGCATGCCTAAACCCGGTAGGCGCTCCACCAGCTGAGCTACCAAACCACGCCAGGTGCTCGGAAATTTCACATTTGGATTCGGTTACCCACCCGTCCCACTATCTTATATGGAGACATTTTTGGACGCAGCAACTTGAATAGAATCACTACACAAGTTTTGAAATGAAAGCCCGTGCAAATCGTGGAAACTTGAGTGATAATTTAGATGAAACTTTAAGTGGAGCTGTTTAGTGACAAGGCAGTTACATGGAAAAAACACTGGTATACAACACACCTCATTCACTCACTTTCCATCGGTTGTTACAAATAAGATACATCAGAGCAATCGCAGTAAAAAAAACCACTTCGTATAAAATCGCAGGCAGTAGATAATGGAAAACTTAATCCAAGATTTCATTCTTAGCTTTATAGAAGTCAAAAAGTGTAGATAACAAGGAAGTAGAAATTCCATGTTATGTGAAAAAATCAACATTTGAGCGTCGGTTAAGTTCAAATTAGACAAGTTCCTACCGTGATGAAAATCGATATTGCAAATAACACAATAGTTGATGTCAATAAACCGTACCCAATCGAAGTTCGCCGAAATTTCCGCAGCCAATTTTTTTTCCGACGCGGTAATTCGGGCCAACGAGCAATATGTTACTGCCCTCTCGTGATGACCTTGGAGCGTCTTGTGTTTGCATGTTTGTATTGCTATTGTTAGTTTTCATTGAAGTTTGCCGCCCCTCGTTTCCTTTTTTCTGGGAAGGTGTACAGGAGCCCCGTTGCCCACGGTTACTAGATACGACTGTGACACCTGGTTGCTGTGCTAACATTCCAGACCCGTAGGTATCAGAGCTCTAAACGGATACATCTTCGTAAAATTAATCAGTTCATCATGAAAATGAAGATCAGAAAACCTGGAATTAAAATAATTAACAGTTTAGTGAAGTGAAGTAAGAACAACCCACAACAATCAGCCACAAAATCGAGTTTCTTGCGCCACACTGACTGAACAGTGGTTACTTACCAGTTAACACAACATTACTGAAACTGATTAAGAGGGACAAACAAAACACAAGGAGCCCTAATGAATAGTACGCAAAGTTGTTGGTATTGAGGCTATCCATGTGTAAAAAATCTGGCCGAAAACCGGATTCGAAGCAGCGATAAGAACCACATACCCAACCATGTTTTCTACGGATCGAGCTACGAAGACAAGGCAGGGGGCTGGAAATCTCACATTAGAACTTGTTATCCAGCCACTCTATTATGTACTCAATGTTCAGCAAAACACTCAGGAAATAGACGGTCAAGACAGGGTTATCTCGAACACCTATCAAAGCAGCTGTTGAGCATCGGGAGTGCTGATAGTTAAATACACAGGGGTGGTTTAAATAAACACTAAAATAAACTTTCTCTATAATAGCTGAATTATCAGAGGTGAACTCAGACGACCACTATATTCGAGAGTCGTGAACCCGTCTCAGACGCGCCGGGTGGAAAACACCTATGGAGACCGGGAAAACCTGGTAAAATCATTCACGGTTCAACATTATTTCGCAGCTACCAGTGAACATCTAGAGGCCACACGTCCCAACACAGCCCCCAAACAAACGCATCATCAGAATGTGATTGCGTACGGCCAGTTTTGAGGTTTCTCACTTCCACTCACATTTACAGCAATTTAAATCACAATAAGTACTCATCAAGTTATACCCTTTTCAGCATAGAATCGAGATTTTCAGCTTCAGAACGACCATTCGGAGTGCGTGGGACACTTCGCACACAAAAAGCAGTCACGCATGGCCATTGCAACAAGATGAGCGCAATGTATATGTAGAAATAGGCTGTAAACGTTCGTCACGTTCAATGGAAAGGTTTCGTGATTCAACCGAACAATTCACAAAGGGAGATCACAGATGCGCTGGACACTTTACGAACGAGACAATAGTCTCGGAGCATTTTGGTTAAAAATGTACACAAAACATACATATATACAAAATTTTGGAATGCAGTACCATCTCTGAGACTCCTTCGCAACGTGGGCTGTCATCATGCATAAGGGGTATTCATCTGTGTAAGAAAAAACGGACATTTCCAGCATCTTTTGTGAATGTGTGATTTGCATGCCAAGCCCTTCTTTTTTCTTTGCATGATGATACTCCTGGCCTATTAGCAAAACAGTGTCTCTAGCTATAATTAGTAGGTACGTATACTCAGTACATTCATTCGGCTCTGATTACAATAAGGAAGCTGGATAACCACGTGCTGCATCATTAGGGAAACGTTTTGTTCACATGTAGTGGAGTACTACAGAGTAGATACCACAACGCTTAGCTTTTCAACTTTACTCTATATGGGCAAGAATGCATTGACTGCGTGATATGGAAGGTAACCAATAACTAGAAAGATGAAGCCGGTTCCAGCAAACGAAATCCAGTAATACCTAAGTGCTGCGTACCTGTAGAGTAAAGAAAATACCCTAATGTTTGTGGTTGTCTTTTGTAAAAGGATAGTATCCTCTTAATCGCGGACCGCCAACGTGACCTAGTTCTAGCAATGACAGATCATCCAGTTCACGGAGTTTCCCAGCATCAAGTAGGTTTCTACAGGAAATAACACTTAAATTCGAGCGACGTTTTTGAACAAGCTGACACTGACACAAAAGACGCAGCAAGCTACCCCACCAATACGATCACCAAACTGAGGAATGCCAAGTGCCCCTTCGGTGTCCCCGCATCCAGACTACAAAACATCACATCACAGACCACAAACAGTGCGCTAAAACTGAGAGTGGCATGAAACATCGTAGTTTAGGTGGGAAAACTAAGTTTTCAAGCAGCCTTATGATAATGTACAGACTTATCTAGTTTGTGGAAACATTTCCTTTACGTTTGGATAGAGAAAATATCGCTACGAGAATATCGCACTTTTCATTTGTCCACTGGTATTCACTGAGTTGAACTAAGAAACTCGAGTGTCACAAGAGATGTTATCAATCGTGGAACGTAGCGGCTAAAACACTGAGAAAGCCGAACAAAGTGCCTTGAAATGCGTATAAATCACACATTAGACGCGGGATAAAAAAAATTCAGTCAGCTACTGATGGTGTGAATCTTCGGCACTGCCGTTCCCATCAGAGCATATACTTAGATTCGGACGTTGTTTCGTTCTCACTTTCGCTGACGAACAACCCTATCGACGGTGACGGCTAGTTGTCGAGAAATTGGCCAGGACATCGGTAAAGTATAAACATTAAACTGGCATAGCATGTAAATTCAGCGCTTCTAATTTCAAAAATCCTAACAGCTGCTAGACCTTAACCTGACAGACCGTTCACAGGCTAGTCACTACGGCACGCTGGACGGTGGTTCGTGGGGTAAACAAACAGCGGACTTCAACGAAGTGCCTAATGCTGACAAATATCGAACGGAATATTCCTCAAATCAGTTCACTTGGCTATATTTGTCGAGATATAAGAAAGAAGCTGCAATATAGTCTGATCGTTGATCACATGACTTCGCTGGAGAAGGAAGCTAAGGAGATGGAGGCAACTTCTGCTTTAGACAACACCGGCGAGTACATCCAGATTATCCCTACAACTTGCCACGGCGTCTGCCAGTGCGTGACGCCTTCAGTGGGGCAGAAGGCACACACGTCCAGGTGAGTTGGCAAAGTGAGTGATCAGGAAACACAACCGCATTTCTGCTTCTACCGCAACGCTACCGCGAATGTCAAATTAGAAGCCACCTGGCTCACTGGTAGAGGAACCATGAGCCTCACCAGAAGACACTGTTGTTCGGGCTGCCGCTCACCTCAAAGGTGACGTAGAGTATCCCGGGAGAATAAACATTACTGAAAAGGTATTGGGGTAATAATAGTAGTAATAACGAGATAAGACTAGACGGAAGAACTAAAAATGGTATGGATGCAAGTAAGCCATTGACTGTGATACGCTGCCATTTCGGATAGCGGTTGTAACTAGCGATTTAAAGGGTCACGCGGACCCCATCCAGGCAGGTGACACCTACCTACTTTGCCTAATGGAGTAGTCAGGGCCCTCATATTTTGTGACTACGTTGCTGCCTGACCACTGCTTTACCCAACTGTTCGTGGTCCCAGTACATAATGTCCAATACAGTAAACGCTCAGCTGGCACGCGCAGTACGCGTCCCAATCATCGCAGACTGCAACGCGATTAGTTGACCAATTGATCACCCATGCTGAGCCATCTTGGATACGCGCCGGCGAACGGCCTTAGTGCCTACGTGATCAGTCCACTTAATGTGAGATAATTGGTGGAGACAAAGATGATCAAACACAGCAAGTCTGTTGACGTCTTTGCGAACACGTCA
This sequence comes from Paragonimus westermani, assembly GCA_008508345.1. Classification (NCBI taxonomy): domain Eukaryota; kingdom Metazoa; phylum Platyhelminthes; class Trematoda; order Plagiorchiida; family Troglotrematidae; genus Paragonimus; species Paragonimus westermani. The sequence goes on from QNGE01001203.1 coordinate 132,424, forward strand.
CGTTTCCGAACCACAGAGCAAAACAGAACGTGCACAAGCACTATATACCCTTCCTTTCAGCGACAACCGAATGTCTTTTCGGCACTGCTGATGATGCAGGTTGTCAATGGCAACTCGCTGACGAGATAGTGCTACCCACACATATAGAACTGTTCAGTCTAAACTAGGGTGCATACAGTAAAGAAGGTAGGAATGAAAATGCCCCAGTTTTGAAGAGAACCTTAACACTCTGAAGGCGCGAAGCGCATTCCATACAAACCACCCCGGCCAGTCACCTTGTCAAGCATGGTTTGTATGTTCCCGGCGAAGGGACTAAATAAGACAATACCATCGGCATACTCCCCGTCGGTTAGCCTGGCTCCGAGAAGCTCAACACTAAACTCGCTGTATTCCTCAGGCGCACTTTATCGGATGTTGTTCATGAAAATATTGAACAGGAAGAGAAAGATCGGACTTCTTTGAAGAACACCATTAGAAGTGATGAACACCCGAGATAGTTGTCCATAAACTCTCACCCTGCTTGCAGAGTGAGCGTACAGTGATCTCAATAGATTCACCAAACTGATGCCTCTGTGGTTGTCACAGAATTTGGGGCCCCTTTTTGAAAACAGGAATTACTATTGAGAGGCAACAATCACGAGGTCCCTCTTCAGTTTTCCAAACCATCTGGAGAAGTTTCGTCAGTTCTGATAACAACCTCACTCCACCATCCTTGAAACGAGAAGGAGAGAGGAGATCTGGTCCAGGAGCCTTATTACGCTTCAATAACTTGAGCTCGAGGACCACTTCTGCTTCCGACGGAGGACCGTCTGGAATGCAATAGCTGACCAGTCGAGTTCCGTCGTCTACATGATCTGGTTGAGGCCAACTGAACTGTTCTTCAAAATGTTCAGCCCACCTGTCAAATCGGTGCGGCTGGCTGGTGATAAGGGAACCATCTTTTTCACATATGGTCTCACTTACACAGACTTGACGGTCAGTTCAACCACGGATCAAGGAAAAAAGCCTTCTGATATTCCAGATAAAAAGACTTTTTCCATCTCTTTCTATTGTTCGACCAGGTAGTGTTCACGGTCTTTGCGCAAGCTTTTAGTCAGCATGCGTTTAAGTTCTCGACGGTCGTCATCGTATTCAGAACCAGGTGGGATAGAGCGACGCTTGTTCATAAGATTTATCGACGTGACGGAAATCCAGTTCTGACGAAACTGAACAGCTCCTTCGGAGCGTGCCTGTTCACAGCACGCTTTCATAGCTCCGGCGATTTGTTCCCAGTGTTCGTTAGGATCGTTCGTCTGACTCGAACTGGGCAACTTCTCTGCCAACGCTTTTTGGTAAGCGTTCTTCACATCCTCATCGCTCGAATGCCAGTTAAACACCTTGCATTTACGAGCGTAAGTCCTCTGGGCAAATGACAAAACGAAACGGGCACGCACAACGGCATGGTCCGAGACCAGGTGGTTGCTCCAAAAGGCATGACAATCCTTAACAGAGTGGCGCTCCCTGTAACTAACTGCTATATGATCCAACTGTGTCCACAGCTGAGAAGCGCACCTAGAGAAAGCGTTACGGATATGTTCAGCAACAAAAAATCGAAGGCTTCTCTGGTTCGTGGAAGCGGTAGCAATTAACAAATGGAAGCGTACAGAAAGATTTGTTCGTCACTACTAGCTTGCCCTGGTAGCTGGTGTGCATGGATGTGTGAGTGTGCATGTTTTTGTTGATTTTGTTGTTTGGCTTTACAATGCCTACTGAAATTTGCAATATGAGCCCACAGACTTCAGTATGTACCTGATGAGATGCAGCGAAATGTGCTCGAGAGATACACTGTGAAAAAAAACGTTTTCGTTTCTGATGAGTAGTCGGGGATTTGGTTTATTTTCAAGTTGACCATCACTCACATTTGATCGCAGCGTTCGCATTCAGATAGACTTTCCAGCTAGCCTCTTTCGAAAAGAAGCACTAGACTCGAGTTTCGCTCTCATTAGAGCTCGTCAGTAGTGCATATCCTTGCTACGGCCGGGATTTGTTACGGGAAAAGGTTGTTTTGCCTTCTGGTGAGGCTCGTGGCTGTTATGATGATGACGATGATGAGTCGTGAGTGTAATTGGTTGATACTATCCAGTATAGAATCATCCCGTCACGGTCAGACTGGACCTTGATGTGGTGTGACGGCTTGCGCATCTCGATGACCTTTTGGGCTAAACTGGACAGAGTTACTCATAGCAGGCAGGCCAACGGTTAGAGGTCTGACAAACCACAGTCTCCTGGTCCTCCAGGTTGGAAGATGGTTGGCATCTCTTCGAGAAAAACGTACCATTTCCGGTACACCGCCACCCACCCGCTGCCTTGCGGTACAGGCTTTTGAGCCAAAGGCTTTGATTGAGAACTCCAACCGTTCTCCTGGCAGTATCTCAGTCCACACACAACCATGAATACTCACAACACAAACGATTCCATACTGCATCGGCCGTCTCGCAGTATAAACCGGGTCGCCCTATCTGCTGCATACAGCAGGGTGGATAGGCGAAAACATGCTACTGCCTACCCCTCCCCCACTGTCTTATCAAGTTTAGCTCTCAGGCCCCTCCCGATTCCCAATTCTGATAACTTCTCTGCAGGT
>QNGE01001203.1:138092-148409 GCA_008508345.1 Paragonimus westermani
TCCTTTTCTCTTTCTATATAGGGTTTGCTTTTTCTTCATGGTTGTGTGGCAGTTAAGCATTGGTGTGAACCACTGATGTATTGCTGTCTATGATGATGATAGTGATGATGATGATAGAATCATCACGAGTTGACCAAGGGAGTCTTTTGACTTCGGTTGACTTCGAATACACAAAGTGGAGTAGAACATTTGTTTCGTTAATTTGTAAGCCTGTTAAAGTCTCACCTACTGCGAAGTTAAATGGTGTGAACAACAAACTGCCACAAATCCTAACCTAGCGCTAGATGTCGGTAAGCTTATTGCTCGAAGGCCTAACCTGGGAAGAAGTTGGGTCATGCAAGGTGTCGGCAGCCCACTGAGAGGCGATGGGCAAAACGCCGGTTCGTGCGCTCTTCAGATGGAATCCGTCCATCTGGGATGCTCGATGCATGCTGCATGAGGTCACGATGGAAGCAGATTCACGAGTGGAAGCAGACTGTTGTTAATACGCACCAGTTTTAACATTTTGTAAAGATTCGACGAGTTACTAATTCAGAGTGGTTGTCTTACGAATTCCAGGCGCGGAGGATGTGGTAGATTATTCACACGTTTTTTTTGTAAACTCTCTACAGAATACGCTGGTTCACACACGGTACAGTAATGTGACTAACAGAAATCGGATTCTCCTCCTCGTAGAAATTAACAGGAAAAATCTTGTTCTTGAAAGACGCGGCTTTTCCCGTAAATTGTTCCCAAGACAAACCAAAGGGCGGGTGCAGAAAACAACTTTGATCCGTTCCAATAACATGTGAAACAAGAAAAATGCAAGGTATCTATATGATGCACAGCGGCCTAGGAACATCTTCGAATCAGAACACCTGAGAACAATAATCAAAAAAGTAGTTAAGGTCACTAGGTCATTAATGAGCATAGCGGAATAGAGACCGAGCAGGTAAAAATAGCGAAGGTTGCCTCCCGACTGTTCACGACATTCCTGTTTATTCTGATTGGATAAAATCATTTATTCGAAGGGGGCGGTTTTGGACGAAAAAAATGGATTCCTCTAACAAATCCTGCTACCGTTTTACTGTTCTCATTTCAGTCGTCAACGCATTTACGAGATAAATAAAGCCAACCCAATGAACCGCAAACATCTCCGAAGTCGACTAGGAGATAAGTTTTTTGACGAAGAGCCAAAGATAATCTTTATGGACTATTTGGGAATACGCAACTAATCAGAAGTGTTGAGGATCGTTGGGTCCTCAGAAAAGCGAGCTGAGTACAAGGAAGTAGGTATCAATGCCAGTTGTTTTATGCATCAGTGTCAAGATATTGCCTGACTACAACGAACTCAGTGACGTGACTGCGACCACCGATGTGTGTATATACATTTGTGCACATTACATAAATAAGAAACCTGAGGCTCAGTGCAACAAACGAAGACAATCGGGTTAGTGCATTCCTTTTGTAATAGATACGCCAAGAAGGCGAAAAGCGTCACGATTCTGTGGTGCATTTGACAGTGTCCCTAACTACAGATTCTAACTACGGATTCTTAGACTTCCGATCGCTGGGACGCGTCAAGTCAAGAGACAAGCTCGAATATCAGAAGTTTCATGCTCCTATGCATCGCAATTTACCGGTAAACCCAGGGGTCTACAGAAAGGGTTATCAGAGCCAAAGCATGCGGTGGCACATGAAGTACATGCTCAAATCGGCAAAACTGATGATAGGATATTCAACTGGGCAAGAAAACACTGTTATCTGACAGACTCGTTGCTCATCTAGTGACTCAACCTTAAGCAAAAAAAATCCTGCGGAATTGGCGGCTATCAGAAACATTTCCCACCCGATTAGACCAGGCTTCGTGGCCATAGAGCAAAACAGTCGCCATATCACCACATACAACACAGGCTAGCAGGTAACGTATGATAAAATGGCATGGCAGTACAACACAACATTCGAATAACTAGTCAACAACACACAACTTCACTACCCGATGTTGAATCGAAGCAAGGAATGCAGTTCTGCAGAAATACTTTGCACCCTGAGGCTGTGAAGCTAATGTTAACACGTTTAACAGAGCGAGCAATATGGTCCAGCGTAATCTGTACCGTTTGGAAGTTATCAAAGAGCAACACCAAGTTACCAGTCAGTCTTTTATCAGGTAGGAAGTTCACGCAAGCACCCTGAGTGACGTAAACAGACCCGCATTGTTTCGTCTAACAACTGAACGAAAATGATGGGATAGCTCTGATGTATTTCGCTATTGGTGTCGAAATTGTCAAGTTATCTGTCGTGCACTTTAGCCTAAGCCGAAGTGTCGAGAAAAGACGCCAGGGCTTGGTATACCGCTTCGGCGCATCACTGTGTTTAACCGACCTTGGAAGTGTCGATCAATCCAATGAATCCAACGTGCCTTTGCATCCGAGAAAAACTACTATTTCTGTTTAGTACTACATGACACTGTCCCGGAATCTGATGGGGATAAAAAAAGATACTTTGAGACGAAAATAACTTCTGTTCGTTGTAGGGCTTACTTACAAAGCTGTAATCGATCTAATAAATATAATGGACGTCAAAGACCCCATTAATAATGGAGTCATACTGCTTCCTATTTGATTTTCATTTTCGAATAAGGTAGCCAATAGTGATCGGCTCCAACGTAGAGGGACGTTTTTAGTCGTCCACACTAGTTGAGACAACCAAATAAAAGCCTTCCCTAATGTTTTCTCATCTATAAAAAATGCCAGCATAGAGTAATATAAGCTAATAGCCCTCTGGGGTTGAGGGTCGAAATGTAATTGCGAACCTCAGTTCTGATAAATGATTGTTAGTTTACCCATCAGGTCACACCAAAACCTTGTGGCGGTAACACGACGGAAACAATACCATTAAGATGTCCCACTAAGCGCTCTGCCCAACAGTCTAAGCAACACAAGTTATCATGGACATATGTGTCATGTCTCCTTGTCAGTTTTACTGGCAGATGGAAGCATTCGGCCAGTGGCATGGACTGGCCCTTACAATCTACTGGTAATAGCTTATAGAGAAATGGGTTCTATTTCTTCAACTAGATAGTTCAGTCTCACTACTGGCTATCATACTGTGCCTGATATTCTCACAGACAGGCGCTCCCAACTCATATCCAACAACTCTAGGAAATTTTTTGAGATTCGGCATTTGTTTCATCCGTGAATCACTGTACCACGTAGTACAGTACTGGCTGCCTTAATGGTCTGTGAGATGCTGGTTCAGAAGCCGTTGGGTACCTAAGGCTACAACTGCTAAGCTTGCATTCTAGATTACCTTGATACCTAAGTGTTACGACGTAATTTGTGTCTACAAAACTGATGGTATTACACATATTTCATGCTCTAACACAACTATTACTAGATTTTTTTAGCCCTCTCGGCTCTGTTGTAAAGTGAGTAAACGCTTCATTGCAGCAATATCGTTTTCTTCCTCACGCACTCTTCGTACGTACTAATTGTACATAATCGTAGGCACAACCATCTATTCACTTTACAACAGGGGAGCAATTTCTAGGACCGGATCGATTCGGTGTGGGCCATGCACAGCCGGTTCTGCGAAACAGTGGGAACACTGGTTCAAGACACTTTCCTTTTTTCCTCAATTGTCTCGGACCAGAAAATCCATCCAGACGGTTTACTTTGTACCACATTCCCACTTCAGTGTATGAATCCATGTCGAACCACAAAACTGTCGAGACGCTCCAGAATACCTATGCCCAGCCTAGTAACGAGATTTATGTCCGACACATGTTGGCAACATGTTACCAAGACTCCGGTGAAAATTTAGATCAGTTGGTCCGTCAGCTTAAATCGTCGGCTAATGAGTGCACATTCAAGATAGTCACGGCAGAGGAGAATCGTGATGAAGCGTTACATGAACCATTTATTTCTAAGATTCAGTTACCATACAACGTACATTAACATTTCAGACCACCTTTGACCAGGCACGACTACCGGAAATGGCGTTTCAGCAATCGCAAACATGCAGCAATTTTTCAGCAGATTGCGGTCCCGCTAAAAAACATTATACCGAGTCACTCATTGAAGAACAGCCTTCTGATCAGACGATTATGATCGCTGATTCCGTATGCAAATGCTCCTTCTGTGGATATTCTAAACATCCGCGTTCTAATTGTCCTGCAATTGAAGCTACCTGCAACGGCTGCGGAAAGAAAGAACATTTTCAGAAGGTTTGCATGTCTCTTGCAAACACAAAGCAGTGCCCTCCCACATCAACTGTAACATCATCGCTGGTCGTGGCTTCGGCTCCACAATGTCTTACAAATGCTGTCACTCGATTATTGGTTGGCGGACAAATTCTGCATGCTCCGGTCGGCACGGGGAGTAGTGGGAGCTGTCTCTTCATCCGTTGTTGTCTTGGAATCTCAGGGTCGCATCGTAATGGCCAACACTGATCTCGCCAGTCACACCATAGGACACCGTTTTTTCAACTTGCTTAAGAAAGAATGTCTATGAACCGTTTACATTCTCTGTACTTCCAAATCTTCGTATGGATGTCCTATTCGGTCATGATTTTTTGCAACTTCACAAATGTGTCGAGAACTCTTTCGGTGGATCCAAATAACCTTTCGCACTGTGGTTTGTCTTGTGCTCGTGTTTCGTCGCCCTCTTTGTTTGGCAATCTCTCATCCGAGTGCGGGCCCATTGCAACAAAGTCCCGGCGTCATTCTCGCGATGATGAGAGAGCCATATGAACTGAAATAGGTCGGCTGTTCAAGGAAAGGACGACCGAACCATCCGATTCCCCGTGGCGTGCCAACGAACGTCAGAGGAAAAGAATGCCACATGATCAACTGGATTACTTTTTTGGACGCTTATCCTCTTTCAAAGACTGATGAATTGGTCGAGAAAATTGCACAATATGACAGTCCGTACCTTAGACTCATAAACCGTATATCACTAGATACCAATAAAGAATGAAGATGAAAAGTGAACTGTATTCGAGACGTGTGGGAATCCGCATCAATTTCGCCGAACTCCGTTGGATGTCACTAATGGAGTGGCACTTTTCCAGTGCATAATCGATGAACGGAAAATGAGGGCTGAGCTTCCAGATACATCTGCACATATCAACAATTTTACGATATGCCGGAAAACTGCCGATGATCATGGTAAGAATCTGCTTAACCTTATGGAAATGACCCGGACTTCCGGAATCACCTTTAATGACCCCCAAAGTGATTTCTTCCAGGTGCGCTAAGTTGCTCAGATACGAGGTGCCTCACGGGGTTATTAAGTCGGATCCTGATCTTTTCGAACAACTCCGAAATCTACCTCCGCCCAAAGATACAAAATCACAGCAGCGAGTTGCCGGGATGTTTGCCTATTACTCCCAATGGATCGGCCGGTTTTCTCACGAGATACATCCTCTGATGCATAAGAGCACTTCCGTTAACAGCTGAAGCTCGAACCGCCTTTGAGAATCTGAAAAAGGAAAAAGGACATGTAGCTGTCATCACAACTGATCCGATGGTTTCTTTGGTTGTTGAAGCAGATGCTTCAGATGTTTTCGCCGTTGCTACGGCTAATCAAGAGGACACACCGGTTGCCTTCTTTTCCTGAACACTCTCTAACAATGAGAAGCACTACACTTCAGTTGAGAAAGAGAATGTGGAGGCACTACCTCCTCAGGCTAAATTTTCGTCTGGGAACTGATCAGCGGTCAGTAGCGTTTATGTGCGAGCAAGCATATAAGGGAAAAGTGAGGAACGAAAAAAATCATGCCCAGAAGGATCGAGCTCCTACTCATCAGTACGACGTCAATTATCGTCCTGGGAAAGGTAGCCAGGCGTCTGACGCATTTTCCCGCACTCATTGCGGCTCTTCACAGCCGGATCCCGATTTGAGATTTCTACATGAATCATTATGCTCCCTTGGTTTTGTTCGGTTAATGCATCTTGTGCAACCTCGTAATTTCCCATTCTCTATGGACTAGGTGTTATCAACATATGTGCTACGTGTGAAATGGAACCCGTTTCTATCGTCTTTCTCCCGAATTTATAAAAGCAACCCAACCTTTTGGGGGGCTGAGCATAGACTTTAAGAGACTGCTGCTATCAGCGAGTGGTAATCGTTACCTTCTTACGGTGATCGATCGGTACTCTCGTAGTCCCTATGCCCCCGCTTGTCCTGACATGATTTTTTATACAATCAGGCAATGTCTATGCCAGTTGTTCCCTACGTTAGAAACGCCGTCGTATATGTACAACGATAGAGGAGCATCTTTCTTGTCAGTGGATCTTGGGGCATTTCTGCTGAAAAACAGCTCAGCATCTACTCGTATCACTGTTTGCAATCCACAGGTAAACGGACAAATCGAGCGTCTCAACGGCCCTCTCTGGCGGGCCATCACACTTTCCTCAAGTCCATCAGGCCTTTCTACTGCGAAATAGGAGACCGTGTAACTTAATGTCTTGTACTCTACCAGGTTTTTGCTCTGTATTGCGAGCAATGCTACTCTGTATAAACGACTGCCTGCGTAAAATCGTAGATCAACGTCCGGCACGACCAACTGCTTGGCTCACTGAACCTGGTTCCGTTCTTATTCGAAAACAGGTTCGCCCATCCAATTTCAACTCACTGGTGGGAAAAGTGAATTTACTGGATTGTAATGAACAATTCGTTCACGTACGTTTTACTAGTGGCCGCCAAGATACAGTTTCTCTTCGTCATTTGGCGCCCAGAAGGAAGAATTCCGACCATCCTGACAAATATCCCACTCCAGAAGTTGTCCACACCACTGATGAGCAAGAACCCTAGCGTACAGATACAACTGATGGATCTGACTTGGTATGTACCAGTGATCCCACTTGCTCTGACAATTTGCGTGATCTCACAAAAAGGCACTTGTACGTTCTTATTGATTACGTTCCAGAAAAGTGTGGTTTTCATATATTCCAAATGCTGCATTGTTATTTGAGCGGTGGTGAATGTGGTGTAATCTGTCTGGGAAAAATGACAGTATTACATTTATATTACGTCTATTACATCTATCACTAGATCGTTTTAGCACTCCCGGCTCTGCTGTGAAGTGAGTGAACCCTCCATTGCAGCAATTTCGTTTTCTCCTCCATGCACACTTCGTACGTGCTCATTATACTTAATATTAGAAACAACACGCTTTACTGCCTACCTGACCAGTTTCACAACGGGTTGCGGTCGGTGAGGTAGTTGCCCAGCGAAACTGAGGCAACAGGATAACAAACAAGCTGAATCCAAGTGAACCTCAACGAAAACGACAGCTCTAAGTGGAGCTACGCCACCGTAATAAATATCCACGTGGTTCGAAGGAGGCTGCCAAGTGAACGATGTACATGGTGGCTAAAAATAACGTGCTCGGAGCACCGTTGCAACAACCGCCCGTCATCATCCAGGCAGTGCTATGTTGGCCCAAGCCCCCTCAATGGCCAATCGACCAACCTGCGCGTTTATATTTCTCGGTAAATCAGCCGTATCAGAACTACTTGCTGATAAGTAGACGGTGTCCACGACAGCAATGACACCTTAGTCAGTCAAGGTATAAGCAAACACAATGAAAAGATTACCAAATATATTATGTCCGCGACTGGTTTCAGAAAAACACTAGATGGAATTTAACTTGCCAAAATGGCTGCGGCTGATATGCTGAAGAGTTTGTCAGTTATGGTCTGATGAAAAGAGGACGCCATGGCGTCGAATGAAGTGAACAGTCCAAGAGTGGTCCGTTCGATGTACTTAGTGTTACCCCAGGGGCCGGTCTTCGAAATGTGAAGGATATTGATTTTCGATGAGTCCAGTGTTCGTAATACGGCCTGCTGACCTCTGCTTTGGAGTACAAACGTTGGGAGCATTTCTTACCTCGCACTTTAGGCCTGAGCATGGAATGATGGAAATCGGAGGTCCAACGGTTGGTGGTGTGACTTACCGGGACGATTTAGGGGAAAGGTTATAAGTGGAAGTTAGAAAGGGTCCAATAAACAACTTGGACAGGACAGTGCGAGAAAAATTGCCTACCCACCCGCTGTATGCAGCAGATCAACCGACCTGATTTGTATTACGGGGCGACCAGTTAGGTATTCAAGTTTGCACAAGATACTGTCAGTACACCCCGACAAGAGGACCTTTACCTTAAGGCAACACGTGAACGACAGCAGATTAAAGCTAGTTTTCTGAAATAACACGCCAAACTTCTATTTGCTTCTAGCCTGGAGGACTAGCACACTAGTTTATCAGGCTTTTTTCTACTGGCTCGCCTGACAAAAGTGATTTCGTCGATGTGATCATCACACCGCTCAGTCCAGTCCAACAGATGATCGAGATGTGCTGTCTTGTCTTACTTTCTCCTAGAGCTGGGTTGTTTGTTTGCAAGGTGTAGGTATCTTGCTGTTCAACGTTTGAATATGAACGTAGCTATATTTTCTTCTCTCTTTCCATACAGGGTTTGCTTTTTTACTTAGTTTTCTTCGTGGTTATGAGGCAGTGTAATGTACTGCTGTCTGTGATGATGTGCAAGCCGTCACATCGCGCCAAGGTCCAATCTCTTCGTGATGTTGGTCTATCGACAGGCTTGTCAAAGTTTATGAAAGAGAACGTTGCACTCCCGAGTTTTAAGAGCTCTAACCAGCGGATGAACCAAGAATTTGGTTCAGCCAACTTCTCACATCATCATCATCATAGACAGCAATACATCAGTGGTTCACACTAATGCTTAACTGCCATTTGTCCGGTCAGGCCAGTACAACGTGATGATATTCAACTGATCGAGCATTGCAGGACGTTGCCAATTACATACCCCCATACAGGAACGGACACCCGTGTGCTTCGTGCTTCCGTTCCGGTTTTGGTTGTGGTATTGCCACTACATGGCAAGTAAGGCCTGAATTCAAGCGTGTATTCCTTCTTTCACCATAATCCTGTAGGCTTCGATGATATCACAATATTCAGCATTGAACTTAGGCCAAGAAGGAATAAACGCCAACAAAAGCCATCGCTGACGTCATGCAAGTTTTCGTCATGCATCGGACTATCGCTTCCACCTTGTCACCGCGCAGAGAGAAAATGACTTAGTAAACAGTGAAATGACATGCGCAAGATGTGTCCGGTTGAACGAAAACTAAAACAGAACTATCACGCTCGAGTCTGTCTGGTTTAAAAAACATAACGGAAGATATCACTATTACTAATGCGGCGCTCCCACTGCACGCTGCTAACGCTTCAGAAGCATCGGTGGTAGAGGATGGACGCCAACTGAACACCCTTTGCGCGGACTGGTTGTGTTTCGCAATCACGAGACTGTTCGTATGGTTGTATCGTATACTCAATAGTTTAAAGAAAAACTGAAAGCATGCCGGTGATACAGGCGGAGCAAACTGGCGAATGCTGCCCTAACACCAGTTGAATGACTAGTGATCTGGTCAGGCACACAACCTCCATGATAAACGGACTCCCCCACTTTGTACAAGTGTCCACTGTCAAGAAATCGTGGACACTGGTATCTGTGAGTCACGTAACGCGATACGCTTAGCGAATAAGTGTCAAACTCCGCAAATTGTGCTGAAATTATCATGGGAAGTCATACTCGCACGGGACTTGAGTTATCCGCTGTAGAAATGAAAGAGGAGCAACGGACCCGGTCCCGCGTATGATTCCTTAGGAGAAAGTCCTCGAGAAAAGTTATGCTAGGCTGATGAAGTAAAACCCTAAAATTTTCGAAGATTTTCTGGGTTGCCTCTGAAACAACAGATTAAAGCGATGGTGTCTAAACACTAAGTCCGAAGGTCTAGTGCAAGGAGCTATTCCACGTCTGCATTTGCCGTGACGATAGACATGAAATGCTCATACCCACTCCTGAAAATCCATCTCGACGTTCTCAGTGCGCATAAAGCACATAGAACAGTTTAAATCAAGAGCGGATAATCTGCGAAAAGTCTCCGTCTAAATAGGCCATGACGTGCAAGTTTTGAATGAAGTAAGGCCAACAGACAGACGTTATCCTAGCGTCGGAGACAAAATTATTGACTAGTCCAACCGTACGGACAATATTTACGTTACAACCCAGGTAGACGAGATTAGTCACCAACCCTAAGATGCAGTGTTAAGGTATAAAGCAGACACCCCTGATAACCGATGTCACCAAACTGACTCATCATCATCATCATCATCATCATAGACAGCAATACATCAGTGGTTAACACTAATGCTTAACTGCCACACAACCATGAAGAAACAGCAAACCCTATATAGAAAGAGAGAAGGAAAAAGAAGGGGACGGGAAGGGACCTAACTACTGAAAATGACTACGTCC
>QNGE01001203.1:151421-164912 GCA_008508345.1 Paragonimus westermani
TGGGTGGCGGTGTACCAGAAATGGTACGTTTTTCAGGAAGAGATGCCAACCATCTTCCAACCCCCAACCTGGAGGACCAGGAGACTGTGGTTTGTCAGACCTCTACCTGTTGGCCTGCCTGGTATGAGTAACTCTGTCCAGTTTAGCCCAAAAGGTCATCGAGATGCGCAAGCCGTCACACCACGTCAAGGTCCAGTCTCATCGTGACTATAACAGTTTCGATGCAGTTTATATTGACAAAGGTCGTGAGGTTGTAATCGACATAATCCACGTTAAAAAGTATGTTACATGTGTACTTGGCATGTGTCAGAAGAAGCCGTGGTGACGGGATATACGTAGTTTTAAAACTTCCACAAGTGACTTGTACTGCATGATTTGCCCCGCGCGCCACTTACATAATCTGATTTGAAATTAAAACGGTGAGCGTTACCAGCAAAACAGGAGCCATCGGGCTGTCCAATTACGAGATGATGTCTACACGAGTCAGTTTTTGAACGGCCAACAGAACGAAACGCAACCCATTATCCCGATCATTCATCAGGATAATTTTGAGTGCACCACTGACAGCACAAATAAATCTTGACAAGTATGGGTGGTTGTTACACATTACCTGAAATGTACCCATAAGCCACAGTAGCACCGGTTGGCATTATGCACAGCCGCGAGGTTAACAAAAAGGGCTAGCACAAATATCGGAGAAAACGACAGTTGTTTGGACCGTATTATATGCGGCAATATGCTGACAGTTGTAAAATAAAGATTCGATCGATAGGGCGACGGCCAGTAGTATCTACAAGCGTTGAAGACTGTGCGGAGATACATGGCCGTAAAAAATCATTTGTTAGAACAAGGGACTTAAGAATACTTCCTACCAGTCAGGGTGATGATTAGCCAACAAGTTAACAAGCAAGTTCCAACCTAAAACGCTGCAACATCTTAGCGAAAATCTGAAGTCTACGCCAACAATGTACTTGATGCGTCGGCGAGTGAGTTGTATATACAACTTGTAGACTAGTTCGTGCAACTTTCGGGTGCTATTTGAAGGACAATGTAATAGCTCCTACACAGTGGTCTTCCATTCTATCAGTTTATAACCTCGTTCGACAATTCAACTGCTCCTCGTTCGTTTTCATGCATTACTTTTTTTCTTTCATCACAAACCACGCCAAAGTGAGAAGCTCACTCAGAAGGGTAATCGAAACTATCAAGCAGCGTACGCTCCAAATCAAAACACAATCCCAACAGTTCAAGAACAGGATGCAACGAGGAAACACAAATAAACCAGTTCCTTACAAGCTCTGGAACGCCAATCACGTGATTGGTTTTGTGACGTAGATCAGCCAGCGTGGCTAGTTAAACCTCATATCAGCCAACTTACTGTAGTTGCTGGGCGACAACAAAATAACATCAAGGGAGTAGCTGTCAATAACAATATATTAATAGTTGACGTTACCGACCAACCGCCATAGAGTATATGCGAGTTCAAAAACTGACGGTGCAGAGTACAATACCTTGGATGTCTAACCCCTGAGGCAGTATCCATTACACGAGCAAATCTCTCGCTTGGGTGTTTCAGAGTTTTCCATTACCATAGAAAGCCAGATAAGGACCGAAGGATTGCAGTGTGCCAGAATTATACAGCTGCATATGATTAAAGTAAATTACTGTAAGTGCTGGTTACCCAGGTACGTACAAGCGAAGTAATAATACGAAGGACCAATACACGTAAGTAAATTTTTCTATGCAATGCAACACCGTAGTGTACGAATGACTTCACCTCTGAACACGTTTTTCGAGTGCGTTGCCATCCAACTCAACTGTATGCGCTGTGGAGGCTACACGCTTCCGACGCAGTAAGGTGAATCGTTAGCTCGTTACACCCTGTCGGTTATGTACCCCAAATGAAACACCAAAAGCTTTGGCTGAACAATAATTTATAAGTGGAAGATAGGTAAAACGAACGCTGGAACCAGCTGACAGTCGGAAAAACCACGTGAGTGTTGATATCGTTGAATGCTGATCCACAGCCAACTATGGTCGAATGCTCTTCATTAGGTGTTTCGTCGCAGTAGGGGGTTATTGATTGGTCTAAAATGTGGGTGACGCCTATTAAAAAGCCGCAAGGAATATTTTGTGGCTGACAGAACCTTGAACCTATAAAAGGTGTACATTACACAAGAACAACTCACCTGTGAAATCCCTTTTCTTTAAAACTGCTACCGTTAGCACACCTCGCACGGGGCCAAAATAAGTTGCTTAAACGATTGAAATTTTAGGGCGCTGTACAAAACAGTGCGCACTGTCTCCGGAATTATTATTCTGTATTCAGTGCCATAGATTCTTTGCCGTACGATTTCAGTGAAAGTCACTTAGATACGAGAATATTTATTCCCATCCTACACTGTACTAGCCTCAGTTTTTCCCAATTAAATGCCTGATCCCACGAAACCCCTTCCAGAATAGGTGTATGAAACATCTCAATAAGGTCAATGGGGTCTGATGTATTTTGCCAGTTATGATTCTGTCAGGTTTATGGGCGCCTTGCAACATGTACCGAAATTTATATCCATTCCAACCAAGTGCACTAGCGGAGTGTCGACCAACAAATCTCCTGTCACGAGCCCCTCTCACTGACCCAGTGCGCAAAATCGCGGAGGCCATTTATCTAACTTATGTGGGCTTGCGCTCTACTACTACAATATGCCACTTAATTGTGACCGCTACGTAGGTGTGCCCCGAACTGGCAACGGTCGTGGGACAAACCATAATTCACGGAATGTAAACAAAGTGGGTGTACGTACTACCTAACCAAAATGGCACCAGCTTTTGAAAATGTCTTCAGCGCGTTCAGAGGCGAAAAATTCCAGCATTGACTGGTCAAACGGTTTAGAAGTTAGTATACTGAACGCCCAGCGCTCCGTTGTGTGAAAACGATTTAAGCATACGCCCTTAAAGTACACATTTCAGAGCACTCAGATAGTTTGAAACGTATTAACTCAACACGCCCATGGCCCTTAAGAATTCAACACTTTAAAACTTACGAAGATACACAAGAAAGAACCTAACGCACACCCAAACGGGTGAGTAGCATCTCCGACAGTAAATCCGAAATTCCCGCGAAAACCTAACGGTCAAATAACCAAACCCAAACGAAGCGCTATCATGTTTTTTCAGCGACCTCGGCGAGTTGTTCACGAGTTCGGTGTTGAGGGCCAAACTCACCCGGACCCACTTAGTTTGTCCGTTTCGGTGTGTTGGAGTTTCCTATCGATCTGGAAGGCAGACACTGAAAACAGGGTATAGCAACGCTCTTGGGGTTTCCGAGAGCACCAAGACCGATAAAACGCTAAACTAACAGAACAGAACAAAATACTGGTCCGATAACTTCTCAAGCAGGTAGGAATCTAATAACAATTTGAAATGGTCCATAGAAGAGCAGCTAACAACCTCTAGTTGGAAGGCGTTCCAGTGGTCGGTAAACCTGTAACAGAACTGTTGACTGAGGAAGGTCTTGGGCCGAAGATTATAGGGCTTCTTACCGTGACCCCCTCAACTGTTATTAGACATTGATATAAAGAACTGCTGCACGAGTCCTGCGCTAAAAAGTCTGTAAGAATTAAGCTACCGCGGAGTCTTCGAAATCCAAGTGGATAAAGATCGAGGCTAGCAAAACAAGACTGGTAGCAGAAATGCGGTAACCAGTGCTCGTTTTGGTAGCTGCTCGCTGGACACGTTCGGCGGAAAGTGTGCCTCCCTTCAAATCGGTGTATAGGACTTGACTAGCATACTCAGACAGTGGTCTTATATAGACCCCGTAAAACTTTTGAAAAGCACCCCTGTCTATGCGGGGAAAGGCTTTTTCCATCATCCCAAAGGTCTCAAATCCCTTTGGGCAACCGTCTGGTGGTGATAAGAGAAACGTGAGCCAGATGACAGTCGGACCTTTAGGTCCATTTTAAGATCAAATTTCTCGATACCCCCTACACTTGGTACACTATGTATAACGAATAGATCCTCGGAGTGTCCTTCAAGTAATACATGTACACACTCGCAGTTGGTCAAGGACATACTTCAATCCTCTCGCCAGAGCCTAATACGATCAAGGTGAAACTGCAATGCACTAGAATCACAAGCGTTCCAGATTTCTAAATCATCAATATAGAAGGGAGGGTAGCCAGAAATAAGGTCGGGGAGACAATTGACACGTATGTGCATGTCAACGCATACCTGGGACATAGGCTGGAAGGTGCGCAACCACTCCAAAGAACTACAGGCAATAAGAAACAACCTATAGCTGAATAGTTCTACAAACATGAAATCTGCCAGCCAAAAGAACGTAATCGAAAGGAAAAGGATTGTGGTTTACGAAACTTTGGCACACGCAACAGGAAAAAAACGGTTTGTTTGTACCACAGTTTCGGTTCAAAATATTGGACGGTACATCAATTTACATTTTGCAGGGTTGTGTCCGAGTCGATGTTTTGAATACTACAAGGTCACGTCGGGAAATACGTCCAGTTGCATATTCAGGGAGTTTCGCCATCAGGTGCAATGACTAACGTTGGAAAAGTGTTAAATGTCGGCTTTAGTGAGAGTGGACGGGAAGTTCCAAAATCCGGCGGGCGGTCGGGCAGACTGCAGCACAGGACTTTGTGGATTGTTGGGAGCCGTTGAAAGGCCGTTGAAAATCTCGCGAATTTTTTTATCAAGAGAAGGCTTTGTGCATCTACGCGTCGCAGGGAATTTTCTCTCATGACGGATGCTTGTGGGATTCTGAAAAAGAACGTAAGATCACGTGTTGAACGAGGAATTGTGGAACGATAACACACTGTGACCGATAATGTGTATGGAAAATTTTCGAAAAAAACTATCTGTGATAATACTATTTTTAACCTTGTTTATGAAATATGACGCTGTCAGCCAGCTGTTAAGTTACTTAGCGCTAACTGGGTAACCGGCAGCTATCTCTAGAATGGTTATCGAGTTGTAATAACAACACCGTAGTGAGTTCGAACTCAGTTTGCTTTATAAGGCCGACGTTCAAACCGAAATCTATGTTCAGTGACACACAAAAGTCGTCAGGTGGTCCTCGTGATGCTAGCTGCTTGGTGCGTATTCCGAAGTTTTCGCGCGAAACGGAAGTCAACACAAGAAAACGGTGACCCTGCAAACAGACTTCATGTCTTGATCCACCCACTGTTCGCAAGCGGACTTCAACGCAACAAGTAAAAGCGCTAGGGAATTGGGCGCAATATTACCTTTAGCACAACCGCACGACAGCCGCCAAGGAGGAGGAATGTAGACGGAAACTCCACCCAAGCTTCAGAATCCAAACACGCGTAAGACTCTCCGAGCGGCGTTCCCAACGGCATTAGGGAAAACATTGTTATCTCAATGAATGTAGCCCACAGTAAGGAATATGTCGCGGACTCATTGTGAAGTTACGAATAAACCTGCAACATTCACTCCAACACACTAATTTTGATGTCAGTAGTTCGTATCGAATTTGCACTTACATGATAGTATGAACGGGTACGTTGGTATAAGTAAGGCAGCTATCACGCCGCACTGGGTTTAGGATTTTGGGGACGTCGAGAGTGATCTCCCTACATAGTTAACAAACAGAGTTTGAGGCGGGAAAAGCAACAAAAGAGATTGGCCAAGGTTTCACTGTGAGTTCAATGTGATTTTTTAAGCTATTTAGGTGGGGTAATTTTTTCGCGCTATTTTTTGAAGGGCTTCGAGTGATTATCCCTGGTCAATGTCGACCACCATTAATCACCATCTGAAGGATTATTGCAAATGGACACATATATATGGAGAAACTTTGCGATGTATTGTGAACCTGATTATTTTCTATGTGCGCTTTCTAACTAGAGCTCACATGAGGTCATTCTGCCATGTTTAAAAATAAGCACCAATTCGCAATATATATATTGTAGTGAGCTCACCTTCGACGTCCCCAAAATTCCAAACTCCCCGCGACGTGAGATTTGCCTTGCCAGTACCACCGCGCCCGTCCACAATACCTTGTATATGTAAACTTACTACAAACCACTAGCATCAAAGTTAGTGGGCCGGCAAATGTATCGCAGTTATGCTCTCAGCTGTGTAATGAATTCGCACTATCTCTACTCCTGTAGGTTACATTAACTGGGATAACAATGTTGAGCTATTACCGTTAGGAACGCCGCTTAACCAGCCTAACGCTTGTTTGAATTCTGAAGGTCGACTGGAATTTTCCGTTGACGCACTCTTCCACTCTGGCGTCTGTTGTGCGGCTGTGCTCAAGGTGCTCTCACGTCCAGCTCCCTAGCACCCCTTAATTGTTACGTTGAAGTCTGTTGTAACGGTGAGTAAATCAATGAATAAAGTTTGTTTGCAGATTCATCGTTTTCTCCCTGTGACTTCCGATTCACGGTAGCATAACGTTGGGGAAACTCTGAGCGTACGAATTCAGGATCTAGCACTACAATTTGGTGAGCCCGTTCCATACGCTTTTTCATACTGAGTTTTATTATTTATTGCACCCTTTGTATACGCTAGATTCAATTATTTCCCTCGTGGTTGCATACTTATATTCAATCATATATAGCACTAAATTTCGTGCCCTGGTTCCACTAGTTTCTAAGCGTTTGTATTTTCTGAGAATCCTGTGTGTATACTTGAATGATGCAGTCAGATATATAAGACCTCAAACTGGAGCTCACCGAGATAGATGCGAAGGAAAACGCCTTAAGCTTTCGTGTCCCCGATTATGTCCCGGACGACCAAGAGTACTGGCTGGCGCAGCTTGAGCTGCAATTCCAGTTAGCACGCATCACTAGCCAGACTGCCAAGTTCACATACCTGGCTACCGCGTTGCCAATGTCGGTCGCACCCTATGTCCGAGATTTAGTGATTAGACTACCCGAGAGCAACTCTTACGACGCACTGAAGAACGCATTCTTAGAACGTGCTGTCGTATCGGAATTGAAGCGTCTCAAGCAGGTTCTTAGCGAGCTACAGCTGGGAGATCTTACTCCATCTCAACTGCTTTGACATTTAAAACAGGTGGGACAAAATCACAGGACTGACGACAAACTCATGCGTTACCTTTGGGTGCAGAGATTTCCCGACTTTGTACAGGCAACTATTTTTCCATTCATGTCAACGATTTCTTTGGATGACTTGGCAAAATCGGTCGACTCAGTCATCCAACACCTTCCCAGCAAAATGCACCACGTCGAAGCACACACAGAAAGCACACCCGCTGAACGGATAGCAGAAGTGGAAGAACTTTGTCGAGATATTCAAACTCTCAGAGCTTCTCGCTGTCGCCCCGCTTCCAGAGGACGTAGCCGTTCTAGGTCGCTTTCGAGAACGGGGTATTGCTGGTGCCATCACATGTTTGAGACTAAGACACGGAAATGCGTTAAGCCGTGCACCTTCTTAACCGCCTCGGGAAACGGAACTGCCAGCAAGTAATGGCCACAACTGCTGCTGGCAGTCCTACCCCTGATCGCCTATTTTTTATACACCATGGGAGTGCTAGGTCCCGTTTTCTAGTAGACACCGGTGTTCAGGTCAGTGTCCTACCACCTAGAAAAGAGGACATACCTCGATCAAAGCCCTTCCAGCTCCATGCCGCCAATGGAACCCCAATACACACTTTTGGCACACGCTCCTTGACGTTGGACGTGGGCCTGCAGCGTGTTTTCTTTAAGCGTTCATTATAGCGGATGTGCCAAATGCCATTCTGGGCATGGACTTCTTAAATCAATTTGGATTGGTCGTTGACGCAGGTCACCACAAGCTCCTAGATCCCCTAACGAGTATACCGCCTATAGGGACCACTTTTTCGACGACTGTCCTCATCCCGCTGCTTGCTGAACCAAGCGGTGACGATAGATATCGAGCGGTATTGCGTGAATTCACGGGGTTGACCCATCCACCTAACGAGTTACCTGCCGTCATTACGGACGTGGTACAGCACATCAAAACGAAAGGTCCACCAGTTTTCAGTGACCGCGAAAGCTGGCGCCAGACAACTTGAGCATTGCTCGTGCCGAATTTCAACACATGCTGTACATGGGTATAATCCGCCGCTCTGACAGCCCATGGGCATCTCCTCTGCACATGGTGCCAAAGAAGACAGAAGGTGATTGGCGTCCTTGCAGAGATTATCGTGGATTGAACAACGTCACTGTTCCAGATAGGTACCCTGTGCCACATGTCCACGATCTAACTACCAGCCTCGCTGGTAAAACCATCTTCAGCAAAATCGACTTCGTCCGCGCCTATTACCAGATACCGGTATCACAACAGGATATACCCAAGACGGCTATTACCACTCCATTCGGTTTGTTCGAATTTGTGCGTATGCTTTTTGGTCTTCGTAACGCTGCACCGACGTTCCAACGTCTGATTAATGAAGTCGTGCATACATAGACGACATCATTGTGGCTAGCTCTTCCACGGAAGAGCATATAACACATCTACGGACGCTGTTTCAACGTCTGGCATCATGCGGCCTCACCGCCACCGGGGCTAAGTCCGAACTTGGTCAAACCTCGTTGAAATTTTAGGCCATAGCATCTCTGCAGATGGGATTAAACCGCTTGATTCCAAGGTCGAGGCTATTCGATCGTGCTAATTTTCCGATACAATTCCCAAGCTTCGCCGCTTCAATAGACTAGTGGATTATTGCCGTCGATTCATTCCCAAATGCGCCAAGCTTATGCAACCTTTGACTGATTTACTTCGAGGTAATAAACGAACTTTGCACCTAACCCCTGAAGCCTCCACGGCTTCCGTCAATGTTAAGGAGGCACTCGCCTCTTCAGTCGTGTTGCATTTCCAACAACCGGACGCACCAATTAGTCTAGCCGTGGATAAATCAGACACAGCCATAGGTGCAGTGCTACAACAAGCAGTTCGCGAGACGCGGCAACCGATCGCATTCTTTTCTCAACGTCTCAGCGATACCGAAATGCGATACAGCACCTTCGGTCGTGAACTCTTAGCCGTGTATAGGGCTGTGTGCCACTTTCGCAACGCACTCGAGGGCCGCGATTTCATTATTTTCACGGATCACAAACCTCTCGTGTACGCTTTGCGGGATTATTCTGATAAACATTCACTTCGAGAAGCTCGACAGCTAGACTATATAGCACAGTTTCCACGAACATACGCCATGTCTCCGGAGCTGCAAACGTCGCCGCAGATACTCTATCAAGAATGCACAACGTGTCTACAACCACCGGCTCGATATCACATCACAACATAGTAGCACAACAACAGTCCGATTGCACGTTTACGGATGATCTGAAACGCACGAACTTACGCCTTGTCACAGTTCCAATGACGTCTTCGCCCGGTACCATTGTATGTAACAATACGCTGGGACACCTCAGGCCAGTCGTACCACATTCGTTACGAAAATCAGTTTTCGAAGCGCTGCATAACCTGTCACATCCAGGGATACGCGCATCACTAAGACTGGTCGCGGATCGATTTATCTGGCCTAACATGAATCGGAGCGTACGCCATCGGGCCCGTTGTTGTCTTGCATGTCAACGTTCCGAGGTCAACCGACACACGAGCACCCCCTCGGAAACTTTTCCAACTCCCGACGATCGTTTTGAACATGTCCACCTGGACCTCGTCGGGCCACTTCCGCCCTCGAGAATCCGCACCCACCTGCTCATGTGTATCGACAGGTTTACTCGCTGGCCAGAAGCCATACCGTTGTCAGACACAACAACAGTGTCTGTGGCTCACGCTTTTGTAGAGCATTGGGTTGCACGTTATGGTTGTCCGTCGACTATTAAAACTGACCGCGGTACGCAGTTAGAATCATTTTTATTTTTACAACCGACCAAGCTGTTAGGCGTGCATCGAGCACGCACCACAGCATATCACCCGCAAGCGAGTGGACTAGTAGAGCGTTTCCATCGTCAGCTCAGAGCTTCATTACGTGCTCACGAGCGGATGGATTGGACAGAAACTTTACTTCCAGTCCTACTCGTTATTCGCAATTGTGTCAAGGATGACAGTACGACCCCAGCGTCACTTGTTTATGTTCGTCCTTCAAGCATTCCAGCCGATTTCTTTCAATCGTCAAGCGAAACTGCTGTCGGCACTCATGACTACGCCAACCGACTAGCCAAATACATGCGATCACTAAAACCGAGTGCTACGCGTTCTCAAAAATCTTCTTACGTTCCCGAAGAACTCAGCAACTGTGAGTTCGTGTTTCTGCGAACAGACTGTGTTAATAAACCGCTACAACAACCGTATAAAAGATTTTTTCGTCCACAAAAACCTATGTGATTGCTAGTTTTTGTCAGCATCTCACCGTCTCTGTTGATCGCCTCAAACCTGCTAGCACCGACTCACCCCCCGGTTCGCCAACACAAACATCACCTGAGCCGTCTCCATCTACTTCAACCTCTGATTTAGCCCCAGCGTTGCCTTTCGCATCTATTCCTGAGGAAATCCCTCCTCAACCTACAAATCGTTCAGAGAGGCGCGTCCATCTTCCCGCACGCTTTCTGGAGTAGTTTACTTTTTCTGTTTAGCCTTCATTGTACAGTTGATAATTAATTATGTGTATTCCATGCTCCTGTTGACCAGCAACTGACAGGTTTCCTTAGGTGCAATTTACCGACTCGCTTTACACGGAAGAAACATGCACATGATTGTAAATATCCTCAGGTGCTGAAGAACACGCGGTATGGTGGGTATCTGCCTTTTCTCTAACGTTCAGGTGCTTCACCCTCCTTTATTCCTAGGTCTGACCAGAGGCATAGCAACAGCTGCTGGGCCCAAGAAGAAAACCTTGAACGCCGTAGCACTTCGTGCCTGCAAAGTGAGGAAATCACACCCCCTGCCACGTCCTCAGGAGGCGTTTTCAGGTTGGGTGGGTCGCGCGCGGCTGGCCAGCAAGACGGCAGCTGGTGCCCAGGAATGAAATTCACAGGTAGAAGGCCTCCTATATTAGTCACCATTTTAGGAGGTCTGGTGTAGTGAGCTCACCTTCGACGTCCCCAAAATTCCAAACTCCCCGCGACGTGAGATTTGCCTTGCCAGTACCACCGCGCCCGTCCACAATACCTTGTATATGTAAACTTACTACAAACCACTAGCATCAAAGTTAGTGGGCCGGCAAATGTATCGCAGTTATGCTCTCAGCTGTGTAATGAATTCGCACTATCTCTACTCCTGTAGGTTACATTAACTGGGATAACAATGTTGAGCTATTACCGTTAGGAACGCCGCTTAACCAGCCTAACGCTTGTTTGAATTCTGAAGGTCGACTGGAATTTTCCGTTGACGCACTCTTCCACTCTGGCGTCTGTTGTGCGGCTGTGCTCAAGGTGCTCTCACGTCCAGCTCCCTAGCACCCCTTAATTGTTACGTTGAAGTCTGTTGTAACGGTGAGTAAATCAATGAATAAAGTTTGTTTGCAGATTCATCGTTTTCTCCCTGTGACTTCCGATTCACGGTAGCATAACGTTGGGGAAACTCTGAGCGTACGAATTCAGGATCTAGCACTACATTATATTGGAAACAGCAGCGGACGAGGAAAGCATCCTGGACGAACTGCAGCGAAGATCAGAGAAAGAGAAATGGTTCGATCCGAATGTTACTCTGGAAGTTTCGTTACCATCATAGAAGTTAACGCGGCTGAGACCCTCTCTATGGATGCCATGTGCTGTTAGCTTATGTAAAAGAGGACCGTCCGGACGGTCAAAGGCTTTGGCAAGTTCGAAGATGATAGAGTCCCAGACGTGGTCATTATCATTGGATTCTGTCAAACTGACCATGTAGATTAACAAACTAATTTTGCGTAACCCGTCTGGGAGAAAGCCAGCATGAGTGGAGGAGGTCGCACACACGTCAAGGCTGCCTGTATGCCCTACACTTGTGCCAAGGCCCCGAGCTGTGTCCTGATCTGCCGCGTCTTCAGCCACCAACGGTTGATTTTTCCACGCAATTAAGATGGGGCTACCGCTTGTAAATGTGACAACACAGTATTTACTTCTACCGAGTCACGTGTTCTCTCTACCGTTGTTATCGACTTACGGCCTACTACTGAGTGAACCTAGGTAGAGACGCAACAGAAGAAAGTAATTTTTTGTAAAGAAATGCTTAAGAATGGCGCGTTTTGGCGGATGCTCCATTATCTCGCATGGAATTCTGGCGAGGCTGATTGGCCGTCAACCAGCATGGGATTGGCGATCATCTACCTCCAATATAGGAGTGACATTTCTCTGAGGGAGTGCCAATCCGGGGCACCTGTTTGAACAGACCATGAAAAGGCACCACCAAATCAAGGGCCAACTCTTCAAGAATCCGGGGGTGGGTGGTGTCTGGTCCCATTGTACTATTGGGATTGATCTTACACAAGAGATTCTGAGAGCCAATCACAAAGAAGTCACCTGTCACTAGTGGACATTAGAAGTTGCTCCGTGAGTGAAGCGGATGTCAGTTTGGTGGGACTACACTGTAGACTGCTGGCTAGTATTTGCAAAACACTTCGACAGCCACTGGGTGTTGGAGGGGTTTTCCAAAAGTAAGCCGCAGAAAGGTTAGTGAGGGCGCAATTTTTTCACGGCGCATGCGCTTGAGAAAAGTCCTTACTCCAGCTGGCTACCAGTAATGTTTCTGACTGCAACTGTTGAATGGGTCAACGAATTTCCTGCTTGTATCTGTTTCTCACAGAGCAAAAGGCTTCTAGAGCCTCCAAATTGCTCGCTAGCCTCTGTATGGAGAATAGACGGGAACGTATATCAAGAAGACGAGTGTTCCGCGAAAGTGGTGCACGTTAGAGAGACTTCGATAACTTGTGAGGAGCAAATGTATTGTAAGCTTCGTGAATGGCACCTTTAAAATAAATGTGTTCTGAGTTCACTGAGCCAGATACGAGGTTGGATGTACGTGAGAACGCCCTTAGTGCGTTAAAGTTTGCTTTCCGTAAGTTTCGGAATGGAATCTTTTCCACAGGACTTTGGGGTCAGTACCGGGTAAAATCGAAATTTAGTAACACATAGTCACTATGCCCCCATGGTGGTTTGATGACCACCCTTTCTATCAAGTGAACCTTATTCGTGATAGCCAGATCAAGTAATGAGGATCTGTCCTGAACAGGTAGGTAGTTTGACGTGCTGCGTCCAGACTTTTTCATAGACAGACATTGCTGAGGATTTCGAAATTCCGCACTCAGAGCCTTCACGAGGAACAGCTAACCAGTTGAGCTTGAGTGTGTTGAAGTCACCCACAATAGAAAGATGACAGAACATTATTTTAATGACGTGTTTACTCATGTATATGCAATGCCCAAATTGCTATGAAATGTGCACTGGGCACTTAATAATAAGTCCAACAGAACGATGTCATGTGATATTTAGTTGTCACGCACATTTCATGCGGCCCTCCAAACCGTCGACTCAATTACCCGTTTACCCGGATAAATCTCGAGTGCATAGTAAAATACCACAACAAACA